>PVJH01016335.1:0-50776 GCA_004026705.1 Nesogale talazaci
AAGCTGCTTTGAGCGTAAAGGTTCTAATCTGCTGATCTTCTTTGTTTGTTGTTGTTTTGTTGTTTTAGACGTCAGAGTGTTGGTACAGCAGAGCAACGCACCGCTCGGCGCGGCACCAGCCTCGCTCACCGTCGCTTTACGTTCGAGCCCCTGGTGGCAAGGGCCGTGTCAATCTCTTCTGGTCTGTGCTTACTGCACCACCCTCCCACCTTCATCCGTCCAGCTTCTGATGAGAAGTTTGGACTGCCAACCGCTTTCTGAAAGGTGTTTGACTTGACGGACCTGAGTTGATTGCTTTGTCACGCAGCAGCGTGGCACAGCGTGGGCGATCAATAGACGCATATGCAAGGGCAGGGCCCTGGATTGTACCGAACTGGCACAGGCAGCCAGAGCGGAATCACTGGGTTGGCGGTCGTCCCACGATCTCTCTGGCCCTTGGCACCTTTGATTTCCAGAGGGCTCTTCTCCCCTGGCTTTCAGTGCGGTCGGGCCGGGCTAACACTGTTTAGGAATGTTTCAAAGAAATAGAAAAGACTGGTCACGCTGGCGTGCCTCCCATGAGAGGGACCGAGTGGGCCTCGGACACAAGAGGGGGAAGGAGACTTTCATGGGCGGTCCCTCTCATCAGCCCCCTATGCATTAGCTGCTGTTTGATGCCGTGTCTAGAAAACCCTATGCCATTCATTAACCAGAGTGGCTGCACGACCCTAAGTTCTACCGGAGGGCACAGTTCACACACGCCCTCAGGGATGGAAGAAAACTCTGGCCTCTGGTATCAGAGAGACTCTCAGGCTCTCAAACCTGGTGGGTCTGATGGCCGGCCAGACGTGGGCCTTGGTATCTGAGGTTCTCACTTTTTAAAACTTCTGTCATTTTGAGGAACTGACTAGGCTAGGAAAATAAGAGAGACTATGGCTCCTTTCTTTAAAGGAGTCCCGGAGTCAGCCCTGGGGGACTGGGGGAGAGAGAAGAAAACACCAAAGGAGCGTGTTTTCCAGGTTGCGATGCTGTGGAGAAGGCCAGGTGAGCAGGCCTCACCTGGGGCCCCCAGGGCTGAGCTGCCCCCTGGGCTCACACCGAGAGCCATGTCAAGGATAAGGAGGTCAGTGCCCTCACCAAAGAACCAGGATGGCACCCAAATGGACCGCATGCTGTTCTTTTAGCCATAAGTTCGCTGGTCCCGAGGTGCTTAGAATCATACCTGGCATTCACTCTGGCAGTTCCGTGATGTTTTCATTCTATTTTCCCATCAACTTTTGAAGTCCTCTCATAGGACAACCCTCAGACCTCTACCCAAAATGCTCTTCAGCATAAAAAGCGTGGAGAGGCCTTCTTTCACCACTTCCCAACATTTGGAATCCTCCTCTGCTCCCCTTTGGAAAAATAAGCCATCCCCCATTTGGCATTTTTCCTCCACGCTTGCCTTTTGGGGCCACCACTGAGATGATTTCCATCAGGAGGACATGTTCACCGAGAGCTAGCATGACCACCAGTCATGTGTCAGGTCCATTTCTTCCAAGGGACCATGCCTGGCTGGTCTTGGGACCAGCACCAGGAGCCAACCAGCATGCCGGCTGACATCATAGACAGAGGCATCACCTGAGAAACCTCCCTTCCCAGAAGGTGACGCTACCAGAGAACGGGGTCCATGCTGTCCCCAAGGCCCATGTAGAACTGGTCACTGCAGCAAGAAGCCACTTCTCAGTGACCCTGACTGAGCAACAAAGAGATGCTTTGTCACTCTGCTGAAAATTCCATCTCTCTCCTCCTGGAAGCCGATGGCCCTCCTGGGGCCACAGGAATGTCCTCTCTAGGTTGTCGTTCTTGAACCATACCAAAGCTCATTCTGGACAAACAAACAACTCAGGCATCCCACCCCTCCACCCGCCGGCTCTTTGGAATGTATCCATTGTGCTAAATAAACTTTTTATATAACCTTCACCAACAGCCTGGAGGGGCAGTGTGGCCCTGACTGTCTCACCAGCCGAGGGATGAAGGGTGATGAGGGTCCTGCTGGGTCCTTGGATCTCTGCGTACTGTACTCAGAGGGCAATGTTGTCAGGAAAGACTGGTCCCCGGGGAAGGACACCCGGTTCCACAAAGCAGAAGGACAAATTTCTCGGATCTACATGTGACCTCCTCTCTGGGCTGTGGACAATGGGGGGTGGGGGAGGAGGTGAGTGAAGTGGCACATTATACAGCGTAAGATATGAAGCAGTAATAACAATTTGTAAGTTATTGGAAGTTCATGGGGGAGGAAAAGGGGGAAGGGGAAATTGGGAATTAAAAAAATAAAGAAGTAGAGGAAAGAGAGGAAGAGGAGATTATGCTCGAGGGGTTCAAGTAGATAATGTAGGTGAATGTAGCAACATGTATACAAATATGCTTAATACAAATGATGTATTAAATGATGTACTAAATGTATGAGTCCTCAATAAAATCATATAAAAAAATGGAACCACGAATAAAATGCTTTAAAGGAAAAAAAAAAAAGCAGAAGGATGCCGAGAGAGACAGGCCCTCAACAAGAGGGGTGGGCGGGGCACAGTGGCTGTACAGACTGGCTCCGACATAAGGCGAGGGGTGTGGAGGGCCAGGACCCTACGGGGTTCCGTTCTGTTGGACACAGGGTCGCTATGAGTTCAAACCATTTCCACAGCACAACACTGGCAGCGGGGCTCATACTGGAAAATGCTCGAGACGCCACACAGGCCGTCCCCCAGGCAAATGTCGGAGAGCTTGGTAGATACCTAGTCCTGCATCTTAGCACTTTGGCGGGGAGGTGGGGGGGGGGGGGGGGCGAGAAATCAAAGATCTCATGTTTTCCCTGGGGCCCTGGGACCAGGTTAGAATCTCCCAGAGAAGTATTTTGTGGTAGAAGCGGTTTCCTCTAGTGAGAACCAACATCATGGTGGCTGAGCCTGTCCAAACAGTTGCAGACGCGTCCTGGGTCTGGAGGTCTCCCCTACACGCCAAGGGCTGCCTGATGGGCCCGCCTGGCTTCATGCCAAGGAGAGGAGGGGTTTGACTTAAAGATGGGAAAAGCCTAGCTTAGGAACCCCGGCTGAGCCTCCCTCCTCTGGTCAAGATCAGTCGAGGTCAAGAGCAAGCCAGGATGTCTCTGGTGCCCAGTCCTTCACTCCTGGACCCACCAGATTGCAGTGGACCCCACCTAACCCCAAAGAAACTCTGGCCTAGGATCCGATCTATGTTTCTCTGAGCTCATCTCTGAGAAATAAGGAGGGGGGACGCTTTCCCAAAACCCCTCCAGGTCCCTTTCTGCCTTCTAAAGGTCCCTGTGCAGCATCTATCTAGCCTGACCCCTTGGTCTTTCTTTCACCTTCCTGCTCACTGACTCCTTCTCCCTCTCCTAATTTCCCCAAACCGTGACCGCAAGCTAATTTGCCCTCATTCTCCCATAGCAACACTGAGCACATCTGCAGGTGGGTGCGCCTGCCCTCCTCCTCCAGGGTGTCCTTGCTGTCACTGTGCTTGGCTTGTCTGTTTCTATTGTGTTTGTTTTGGGTTTGGTTTTGCCTTCTGCCACTCAGGGGGTGGGGGGCACCTGGCCAGACACTAATATGTAATATGTTCATCAGATGACATACTTTGATTGTGGTCCGGGCACCTGCCCCATGCTGATGAAGGCAGACAGAAGAATCCTTTTCTATTTAAAAAAAAATCATATCATAGGCATTACAATATTTCCCATAAAATAGAGAAACATGAACTCCGCCCCAAGAACACGTTAGAACGCTGGCTCTGTGGATCTGACTGTGTAAACACAAACAACAGTGAGGGAGGTCACATATCCCCCTAGAGTCCCGCTCCCACCCACCACAGAGATGGACACTGGGGCTCTATGTAGAGCCTGGGGCTGAGTCAGAGACTGGAGGCTATCGAACAGGGCTTGAGGCAAGTTCTAGAAAGTCCGGTTGATAGCTCATGAGCCAGCGAGGGAGGAGAAATAACTGCCTGTGGCAACACACCATGACAAATATATTTTTAGAGCCTTGTCTAAACCACTTTAGGTAAGAAAATCAGGGGACGTGTCTTTGAGAACAACTTGAAGACCAGAAGATGCTCTAGTACTCCTGCAAAGGAACGTGCTCGAGATTTCAGATAGAGAGGAGCTCGGGATTCCTGGGTTTCCTACCCTCTTGTCTAGGGACTTTTTTTATTCTATCTGCATTTTCTCAGCACTTTTGCAGTGGCCTCTGAGAACAGTAGAGAGTGCTTCTACGACGTGCCACACATTATACACATGACCCTATTTGAACCTTGCACTAACCCTACATTCATCTCCAGGTGAAACCCGTGTCTGCAGAAAGGTGAGGTGCTTGGTTAAGTGCAGAAGGGGTAAGAGGAAGAGCCTCAACTCGTTGGAATGCCCGTGGCTGTAACAATGAGCTCAAACGTGGCCTTCGCCACATGAGGACGGCACAGGAGCGGGCCACATTTGGTTCCATGCCACAGAAGCTTGTTGTGATAATGCCCGCTACCCATGCTCTGATGCCAAGTCAATGCCAGCCAAGAGCAGAGAGGAGGAATGACCTCTCCCATTGTACAGAGAAGGAGACTGAGACTCAGGGGGTACAAAGTCTTCCCCAGATCCCCACCAATAACCAGTGGTCAGGCAGAACCTCCACCCTCACCCCGTGCTTGACTCTTGATGGCCAGTTGTCTCCATGAGGCCACTCTGCCTCCCCTCGCCTGAAGCTCTGCCCCAAAGGTGCCCAACACAAGTAAAACCAGATGTCTGCACACCTCATCCACAGAGGCATCAAACAGGAGGGAAGCTCAGGTGGTCCACTTTTCATTCGGGTGTTCAGAGACGGAGGCATCATTAGGTCCACCTGCCTATAAGGTGAATCCCCGCCACTAATAAGACCTTTGACTCTTTTCTGTACTTCTCAGACCGTTTCCATTTCGTGATTGGCAGTTTTGCCTTTGGTCGAGAGTCAGCAGGGGGAGGTAGAAGACAGGATGGCCCAGTTCACCCTGCTGGGTTGCCTTTCTCATGGCCAACAGTTCAAACCCACCAGCAGCTCCCAGGGAGAAAGGCTGGGATTTCCACTCCCCTACACAATCCCAGGCTTGGGTCCCTGTGAGTCAGCATGGAGGTGGGGGGGGGGGGGGGGGGGGGGGGGGGGGGGGGGGGGGGGGGGGGGGGGGGGGGGGGGTGAGTTGGGTTTGCGTGAGCTGGCCGGCCTAAGAGCCAGTGACTAGTGTGCTGGACGTAAGAGGGGGGGAAATCATCTTGGGTTGAGGAGAAAGCAAGTCAGCACATGCGAATTGAATTACAGTCAGAGAATCACTATCCGGGGCCAGCTGAGCTGGAGGGGAGGCTTGAGTTTCTCCTCAGAGACATGTCCTGGCTTAACTTGTGACAGGGGCTACAAGTGAGGGTAGCCTTTAAGCAGAAACGAAAGCAGTCCAACCTATTGAAGGCCTTTGCCGACTTCCCCAGCCTGCTGTGAAATTAGCCCTTCTGGAAGAAGATCATGTAAGCATTTCTCTGGATGAGGTAAAAATAGCCTGGCCTTGCCCCACCTCCACACATGTTCTACACAATGTTTTTTTTGTGTGTGGAGGGGGATTTCTCCCCGCCTAAAACAAATTTTCCAGGAGACAGGACTGAGTTCTGTTGCTCAGCAGCTCGCTCTCTCTCTCTCTCTCTCTCTCTCTCAGAAGCTGGAATCTAAGGCCCCTTCCCCACTCCCTGAGAGCTTGCTTTCCCACTGAATTCTGAAATGCCCAGAGGTTCCTCACAGCCTGGGGCTTCCCAGGAGTCATTTGGGCACACGAAACAATCCCTGGGTGGCACAGATGGCTACCATGCCTGGTTACCAAAGGGGAGGCTGGAGATCAGAACTCACGCAGAGGGGATCCAGAAGAAGGCCTAGGGACCTCCTTCTGGAAAACCAGCCATTGGCGACCCCATGGGCACCGAGTCTGACACCCGGGTCAGGGGTGGTCGCCGGGAGCGGGAACGGATTCAACACAACTGGTTTTTGCACACATAAAAAGGCATGATAAAGCATCCATGCTCTGGCTCCAGGTCCCAATGACGCATACCCTTCCTTGACATTTGTCTTTGCAGAGACACATTCACATTTCAGAGACACTCAACACCATTGAGTGGATTCTGACTCCCGGTGACACTCGAGGACAGGGTGGAACTGCCCTTGGGGGTTTCCCAAGGCAATAACTCTTCAAGGGAGTGGAACAACATCCCACCCTTTGTCCCCTTGGATAGGACTGAGCAAGGCGTGGCTGTTAGCGCTGTACCTAGCACTGCATTTGAGGGTCCAGTTTGAAGACACTGCAGAACAGCACAAAGGTTCTGATGCCTGAGCCACATCTAGGCCCACTACATAAAAGTCTCGGGACACAGAACCAGCATCCTAGGAATTCTAGTGTTTTAAAGGACAGGTTCTGGACTCCGGGTTCAGGCAAGCCTGGGTTCTTGTTCATTATTTTTTTCTGCCTTTTAAGTTTTAGACTTTGAGATCTCAGATTCTGCTTAACCTCTCTGAGACTAGATTTGCTTTTATTTTAGAAAAAAATAAAAATGCTTCCTTTATCAAGTAGTGAAAGTGAAAGAAAATAATAATTTTTAAAAACAATGCTGGCATATTCATATTCCATCAACATGTGATAGCATACGATCTTGAAATATTTACTGATGTTTTCTCTTGGAACCCTCTGCCCTCAGCACCAATCTTCCACTATTTCCTCCTCTGCCCTCAATACCGATGTCCCACTCTTTCCTCCAAAAGCTTAGAAAATGTAAGGAAGAGAATGGATTTATAATGAGGACAAAAAATTACAAAGGATATCTGAGAAATGAGAGTGGATCTACCCCAAGAATAGAAACGAGTATTTATGGAGTCCAGAGTGGTCAAATAAAGGAATAAAATTCAGCCAGGCTCAAAGATAAAGATCATGGCTCCCTCCCTGTGATGTTTAAAATGTATGTCAACTTGGCTGGGCCATGATTCTCTGTGGTTTGGCAGTTGTGAGATAGTCATACCCCGTGAAGAGATTGGATATACTATAATCACCTCCATGATGAGATCTGCGAGGAGCAGCCAACTAGCTGTAAAGGGATTTCCTCAGTGATGTGGCCTGTTTCCAATACATGTGGACACTCTGGCAAAGCTCACTTGCTTTGGACCTGGTGTCTGGCTTGTCCTTTGACTTCCAGTTCTCTGGACTTGAGCCAGCAGCCTACTGTCTGACCTGCCAATCTTGGGTTTGTCCATTTCTATAGCTATGTGAGTCGGGAGAAGCTTCCAGCCTGACATCTGGCCCGTAGACTTTTAACTTGCCAATCTCCACAGTTGTGTGAGCCATTTCCTTAAAGTAAATCTATATGGACACTCATGCACATTCACGTTTCACTGCTTTTTGAGTCTCTAGAAAACCCAGCCTGGGGCACTCCTCATCTCCCAGCTGAGTCCCAGGAAGAAATCAATCCCAGTTGAATTTGTACAATCCAAGAGCAGGATGTGAAGTGACTCATTTCCTGGTAGTAAACCCAGAAGAAAAGCAGTGTTAAATTTAGGCTCAATAAACTTTCTACTCCCCCAAAATGCTTTTGAAGCCACAGAATGAACCCTGTGCGTTGCAGGGGCATCCAAGAGAATCCTAGCCCCTGAAGTAGCCTTACAAGTAGAAACAGAGGAGAGGGAATAGAAACTGCACCGACTGGTGACCGAGTGTCACCTGGAGCCAAAAAGGATCGGCAGGTGCCACAATGGTGACTCGACAGGGCCACCTACACCCCTTGAAACAATGTAATCTCTCCCACTTCCTTGGCAAAATGAGGGCCAACGAGATGAATGAGAACTGAGGAAATTAAAGACCCAATCAACACAATGCCTACCACAATGGGTTCAAAAGAGCAATCAATGGCCATGAGGGCGGTGGAGGACACGGCGGTGTTCCATTCTGCTGTTCATGTGGCCATCTCTCTAGGTCAGAGCCAACTTGATAGCACTTCACACCACCAAGACAGCTCTTGCTCCAGACTCTGTGCCTCGAACACCATGACCTGCTGCCAACATTCGCTACGATGGCTTACTTGTTCTTTCTTGGCCAAGATGTAGCGTGAACCGCTCACGGTATGAAACACAACCAGGGGAAGAGACTTTCATCATCTTCCTGTAGCAGCCAGGGAAGACGAGGCAGGCAAGAGGGATTGTTAACCCAACCAGGGCCCGCCCCAGAATGGAGGCGAGCTCCAGCAGCTCTGTCTGAGGCCTTCTGTGGTCTTGAGATGAACCAGGGTCTAAGACACCGTGTGAGATCTACCTGACTCGTCACCAGATGAAGAATGGTGATCAGGTCCGCGAAATGGGCAGTTGAGGGTTACAAAGCATGAACTAAGTCTTCTGATTGTTGCTTCTTTGGTTTTTGTCGTTATTCACGAATTGTTGTGTTTGCCCACACTGAGTAGTTCTCGCTTATAATCCAAGGCGCTCTGGGCCATTTGCAGAGAATAAAAAACATACCTCACCATAATGCACAAAAATAAAGTTGCCCACTAGAGTTAACAAGTTCTGAAACACAGTTATAACAATTATGTGATTACATGTTATCCAAGATTAACATGTGGCCTATAATCCTTTGATATTACAAAACTCGGCTTTGCCATGACGTCTAAGCGGTTCGTGTGTTTGTGTGTGTGTGTGTGTGTTGGTTCTTTTGAAAATTTTACATGCCTGTTGCTTGTTCAAAGCATTGATTGGGACTTAGCACTATGAAGCAGATCTGTGTTCCCCAGATGCTGTCTCTCACTTGATAAGTCTTAAGCAATCTACTGTGCTGGCAATTTCTGATATGGGAGAGGACATCGTCTCAGATACCCATTTTGAAAGGTTACCTCTGGAGCCACCATCTGCTTCCCACTGGAGAGCAGGCAGAAGTCAAGGGCAGTATCTGTTGTCTCAAATACGACCTTCACTGACACCCCCAACGCCCTCCCCACCCCCACCCCCAACCAAGCACATCTGAGGCATGGAGAACACATCTCGTCATTGGTCAGGCAATGGTGTCAGGCTTCACAATGTCAAATTTATAAAGTGCAGCAAGGTTCTCACAGCTAAGGGAGTGCAGGCATGTGGTCGGATTCTTTAAGCGACCTTATTACTCGAATGTGAACTTGGGGGGCAATATTGCAAGCTGTTCTGAAAAGAGTAGTAATGGTATGCAAAATATAAGCATACTGAAATGTGTTGAAACGTCGGGGAAACATTCCCGGTTGGCTCTTTAAAACACGTGGTCAGATAGAACACATGACGGGGCCAGTCCACTGCCATGTGCAAAGGAGCTTGCACAACCGCTTCCTTCCTTGCATTTGGAAATCTTGCCGTTCACCCTGGGTTTCCAGCAGGCCCGTGTCTTGCCAGCAGCATTTACAAGCAAGAAAACTCAAGCAAACCATCAAGAGGAATGTAGGTCCCTCGAAACAAAGGGGATGGGGTTGTGTTTGACATCCTGGCTGGACTCTTAGAATGTGTTCTGTGTTTGGGTTAGCTAAATCTGCCTGGCGCCCCAGGAGTCTGGCAGCAGGGTTACTGTCATGGGAGGGGGGGCGGGGAGGGGAGGATAAAAAATATTCTGCTTGTATTTGTGGTTTGTTTCTTTTTTAAAAAACTGAGGAGAAGGAATGACTTATAGAAGCAGATGTTGGAGATAGCTACTTTTCTGCTGCAATTATACTGCACAATTGCCCCCAAGGTCCCCGAGCCTCCTTAGGAGCAAGAGAACGAAGGTGATGTCGCTGTATCTGGGAGGAAAGAGGCCCCTTGGCAAGTAGCCAGCCCCTTTGACCAACGTCATAAGTATGCTGGCAGTGCTTACGCTCTAAAAATAGCCCCTCAAAACTGAAGGCGTGGCCTGCCTCCCAAATATTAGGAAATGCCAGCAGAATTCCTGGAACCTGAATTTTTTAAATGACGGCTGAAGGAAGGGTCTGAGACCCCTCACCAAACGCTGCATGTCCGTGTGAGGGTATGACATGAAGCAGTTGTTCTGGTGTGGAGGAAGAGACCAAGTGCTTGTGATCATTCAGCAAGGAGAAACTTTACCTGCCCAGGGAAGAAACTGAATGAACAGAGATGGATGGAGGAAGTCTCTTCAACGTCAGGGCCTCCCAGCTGTTTCATGAGTCTCAGAGGGAAATCAGTCTCCCTGTATTTTTCCTTCACGCTGCTATTACCCAGGTTCATGATCTCTGATTCTCCTAATTTGGTTCCTTGTGGTTGCTGATAGACACCCACAAATCCATAGCACCCTGACTGCTATGAATTTCTCCCTCATGTCATGGATTCTGAAGAAGATTCAAAACAAGGGTATGGCCACATCTTTGCCAGACATGTATTTGTGCCCAGTTGATCATCTCAAGGAGGTCACAACCCTTTGGTACGTGTGATGCTACAGAGTCAGAGCTTACAAATCAGAGGGCGAATGAAGCCAGCAGGTGAGAGAGAGTTCTTGACTCAAGAAATCCTTCCTTTCCATGTTCCTTGAATGCTTGTGCTTCTTCTGTGGCTGCTGTTTGTTATTGTTAGAGGCCATACAGTTGGCTCTGACCCACTACGCACGACAGCACGCAACACTGAAGGATCCTCTGCCATCTTCACCATTATCCTTAGGCCTGAGCTCCCTGATGTAGCAACCGTGTCAACCCGTCTCGTCCAGGCCCTTCCGCTTTTTCTGTTAGCAAGGTACAGTCTGCAACACAGGAAGTCACATGGCAGCCCACCCTCCTGTTGACCGAATTACACGCTTCATGGGCTGCTTCCTTCCGGAGCCTGAGCTGACCGACACCGTGCTTCCCAAGCCATGTGGGTGGATAAGAGAGCTGGGTATTATAGAGCCCGCGAGAACAAGTGGGATGCTATGCCAGAGCTATGATGCCCAACAAGATTACCGTGTTCACCCAGGGCCATCACTTGAACTGTGGCTCGTCCACATGGAGCTGAGCTGTGTGCTCAGGAAACAAGAATGGACCTTCTGAAGACTTAGCACAAAAAGAAAAGCAAGACATGTCATTAATAATATCTAGGATTGACGAAGGAACTGTGGGTACTATGGAATAAACATGGGTCTGCTCGTCACAAGAGCTGTGGTCCCAACCCACCAGTTGCTCCCCGGGAGAAGGATGAGGCCTGCCGCTCCCATAGAGATTTACAATCTCCGAAACCCTATACAGAGTCTTCCCTACCGGCAGCAATCGACTTGATGACAGGAGGTTTGGTTGGATTTATATTGGGTACATGTTGGAATCGTATGGTTGTGAAAGAACAGCTACTCTTCACTTCTCCGCATGGTTAAATCCCCCAGATTAGATGTGAAAAGCGGTGTCAGGAGAAACTAGAGCATGACCACATCAGATCGCAAGGATGGGAGATGGCTACCTCATTACGTAACTGCCAAACATCTGAAAATCATGGCCCTGCCAATATGACACACACCTCTAGCCATCACTCTGGCCTTGCACCTCAGCATGGCCTACTGCCAGACACACATCTTTACTGCACAAAATACTCTGGTGGTGAGATCGTCGATAAGTGCAAAGTCAGTCTATTGAACTAAATAAGTGATTAAACTTAAGATTGCGCATATGAAATATCAGCTTGTAAAGAGGAATTAGACAAGACAAAAGTTTTCCAAGGAGGAAGGCAATATTGTATAGAGAATTGGTTACTAAACATTTTTTTACCCAGACCTTTTTCTTTAATCTTTAGATGACAACTTTTTAACCCAGCTCAAAGCAGAATTGTGCAGTTGAATCAGGACTGGGGCCATGGCAACACCCATCTATCTTTCAAATCAGTGTCCTAAACCACTTTGTTTTTCCCAGCCTGAGCTCTTTTTCTTGGTAGATAGGATGATTGATTAAGTTGCCTTAGAGTTAACCTAGTAATGCCTACTTGACCCTGGTAGTAATTAATGCTCTAATGCCATACATCAGCGCTTGCACAGCACTGTAAGCTTCCTCTCAGAAAGATATCCATAGAAAACTCTCTATGTATTACCCTAATATAAAAAGTTTCACAATCAATCATCTCCCCACAGGGATGTGTATGTGTGTGTTGGGGGACAATCAATTAAATCCCAACATGGAACCATCCCCCTGGAATTCTAGCTTCTGATTCAGAATTGGACCAGTCACCAAACATGAGATCTTTTTACATCGGAGACAAGCTTTTAATTTGCTCCTAGCTGAAGTTGCAAATCCCTGGTGCCAAGTGTTTTGCTGGTGTCAATTAAACAGGCGGTCTCCTCCGATTTCCACGGGGAAGTTGCAATAATCACACTCTTTCTTCCGAAGTAACATGTAGGCTTTTTGCTGGGGAAACAATTGAACAAAACCCTGGTACGACGGTTGCTAGGGGGGAAACATGCTTGCAATCATCAAGGGGTGTTTATTCTCCGGCGGTGCAGAGGGAATCTGAGATGTGAAGACCTCACTCATGAGCTGGGCTGTTCTGAGTCCCACACAATTGATGGGAGTTCTGCAGAGGCCTTGTCTGGAAGGTCAGAGAAGGGATCGGCAGTACTCAGTGGACTATACTTTGGCCTTTATTTTTGGAAGGCTTTTCTGTAGAACATTAGAGTCGATTTCCCTCCCCCTTCCACGAAGCTACCATCAAAATCAGGGGTGACAAGAAAGGCTGCTGAACCTCACAGAGTCCAAGCCAACATAGCTCTGGAGGTGTTGACAAGTACCATGGAGAGGCAGCCAGAAATCAGGAGGGGCTGTGTTTTGTGGCAGCCCTGTTCCTGGGTTTGCCCCCACCCCATCTTCACAAGAAGACTGTGCTGGCACATGCCACTCCTGCTACAGCTCAGTGTGGAGACGTTGGTTGGTGTCTCTGTGGGGATGCACTTTGGTCTGTTTGTAAAATGGGGGGGGAAACGAACAGCAGTGAATCTGACCACAACATTCTGTGCAGATCCCAGCAGCCAAGGTCTTTCCCCCCTTCAGCACCAGAGTTTCCCTTAGACATTAGGCTAACCCAAGCCCTTGTCGCAGGTACTGACCATGGAGACTCCAAGGGCAGGTCACCTGGGGCAGACAGAATGTTCTGACCTTTCATCACCCAGGGATCACCAAGTTGGCTCTGACCTAGCCTCACCCCCCAGGTGAGCTGTGATCCAGGGGAGCTCAAGCAATCCATCCCTATTTTCTCATCAGACCCTCCTTGCCAACTGAAATGGGGAGAGAGTCGAGCTATGGGACTGTAAGGCTGGCCTTAGGAGAAGTCCACTTCAAGCCCCGTGCTCCTCAGCCACACAAGCAGAAGCCCTTAAAGAGAGGGTGATTCACATAAGGTCCACTGGCCCTGCTCCCCCACAGCTGTGTGTTCCCCAAGAAAAGAGTGACAAGCTCCCTTAGTAGAAAATTCTGGCGGGAATGGAAGGAGGCAACAGGGGAGAGGGAGGATGCAGCAGGCTGTGTTTATACAGGCCCTTGATCTACAGCAGGAATCCTCAAACTACGGCCCTTGGGCCACATGTGGCCCGCCGAGGACATTTATCCAGCCTGCCAGGTGTTTTTGCCGACACTGCCTGTCCTGCTCAGCAGCCAGCTCATCCCAGGCCTGCAGTGAATTTTTTCATAGGTTTTTGTTTTTTAAACTCTAGTCCGGCCCTTCAGCGGTCTGAGGGATAGTGAACTGGCCCCCTGTTTAAAAAGGTTGAGGACCCCCTGATCTACAGTATCATTTTACAGATAGTTTCCTGGTCATTTAAGAAGCCTTGGTGGTACAGGGTTCAAGCACTTCCCTACTAGCCTAAAGATGAGGAGTTTGAACCCATCCCTTGCTCTGCGAGAGAAAGTTGAAGCCATCTGCTCCTATAAAGATGACAGCATGGCAACCATACAGGACATTTCTACACTGTCCTTGGAGGTTGCTCTGAGGCAGAATTGACCGCATGGCCAGGGAGTCTCTTCTTTTTTAATTTATTATCGTCATTGTTTGCTGGTGTGTCCTTCTTCCCCAATGGACCAGACCTCTCTCAGGGAAAGAGAAGCCCCTTGCAGACTTCCTGGCATGGGGTGGGGACTCCAAACATGACTATCCAGCATTGGATGCTTCCGTCTAAACACGAGGCGTCCTGGTGGGGTAGTGGTTATGCCTGGGACTGCGACCTGCGAGATCAGCAGTTTGAAACCACCAGCTGCTTTATGGAAGGAAGATGGGGCTTTCTACTCAGGAAAAGAGTTACAGTCTCAGAAATGCCTGGGGGCAGTTCTAGCCTGCCCTCTGGGGTAGCCACATCAGCACTGACTCAATGGCAGTGCGTTGAGCTTTGGTTTGGTCTAAGTCAAAGGACCACAGACAACACAACTTCTTAAAATTCTTGTCCAGCCACCTGCTTCACTCACAGGAGGTGTGGGGGAGGAGGGGGGACGCATGCACATAAGGATACGTCTCCTTTTCACTCTTTCTATGAGGCAGGCTGGAGTGCTAAGAGTCTAGGGCAGGGGTCGTCAAACTCTTGAGACTGGAGAGCCAATCCTGTCCCCTCCTAACAACTTTAAACTCATTCAGGAGCCTTCCATGTTTTTTGTCCAAACAAATGAAATCGCCGTGATCTGAAATAGTAACCTTCACGTTTTCAATGTTACCTCAGAGCCGCACGTTCACCTTGAAAGGGCAGCACATGATTCACAAGCCGCCATTTGTCAACCCCTGGGCTAGTGGCTTTTAAACACAGGACTGAGACTCTTGAGTTTCACCTGGGACCGCTTTGGCTTGCCCATCTGTCCATGTAGGTCCGTGTAGAGCATCCTCTGCTGCACTGTCCTTGTCTGGATGGGGGCCAAGGCATTTTCTGGTGTCATGACTTGTTCATTGCAGTCTCGTCAACTCCAACCTATGATGACCCCAGGCATGGGTCACAGAAAGCAGCATCGGCCCCTTGTGCACTGCCAGGCGCGCACTATCTTCCGGGTCACTGCTCTGTTTGAGGTCCTGGTGGGACCAGCAAGTCCATCCATCTCGGCGTTGAGCGTGTCCCTCATCTGGCCCGACCTTCCACTAACCAGATTCAGGTCCCCTCTGTGTGGCACATCCCAAGTGAGTCTGAGTGGCGCAGGACATTCTAGGATCCAAAGGGCTTTCTTTGGCTGGTTTTCAAAAGCTGCCCGGCTTCTTCCTGATTTGTCTGCATCAGGGAGCTCTGCGGGAACCTATCTCCAGGGGCAGCCCTGCTGGTCTTCGACAGACTCACTCCACATCTTCCAGCAACAGACTGACAGACACATGGTCTTTGTAAGACTGACTTTCCCCTCTGCTCTTGCCCGTCCTCCAGCCAGGGCTTCTCTGAGAACTTCAGGTTAGTACTTGGATGTCAGAAAACATGAACTGATGGGCTTCCAGGTGTCCTGAACTTCTCCTGGGCCTCACAGGCATCATTCCTTCACTAAGGATTCTTCCAGAGAGTAGGGTTTGGACAGACAGCACTGGGCCAAGCTCCTGCCCTGGGTAGCTCCTTGGCAGTGGTCTCCCAGTTGGTTTCCTCAGCTGCACAGAGACCATCTTTGTCTTTGTCGGTGGGCGATTTCCCACACTGTTGGTTCTGCTTTCTCTCAACGCGTCTTTGGCTCACCAGCACCAGAGTCCTTGAATCTATCACGTCCCGGTGGCTGGTCTAAGTAGGTGCTTGTTGTGCTGGGTTCAGGCACAAGGGCCTGAACTTTTGTGCTCCTGACATGGTTCACGAGGCTGCTGGCACTGCCTCCCTGGGAGCGGGAAGGCCTGGGCACATTTGGCACAAGAGGGCACGGTCCCTGCCCTGAGCTGGGGCCCTGAGCGTGCGATGCAGCCACCTCACCCAGGAGCCAGACTCAGCGTCCTGAAGCTGGGAAGTTGAGCCAGCCCTGTATGTCAGCCCTGACTCCGACCCTGCTGGGGTGCTGGGGTACTGGAGCGGCCATCGGGGAAGCCAGAGGGATGATGGTCATCAACAAGCTGACCAACCACAGGGAGAACAGGGAGTGCAGCCCAGCCTCTGCAGGGAAGCAGAAAGGAAGTATCGGGTCCAGGTGTTCTTTGGAGACATTCACGGAAATCATTACACGCTTGGCGATTACTCTTGGGTTTTTTTTTTTTTCCAATCCAGGTCGTGGCAGGTGAACAGAATAGAGGTAATGCTGGAGGCCCAGGTAAGTGGGCAGTGGTGGGAAGTGGGGTGGGGAAGAAGCATGGATAGGGACATATGGGAGAATGGGTAGCTGCCACAAAGGGTCCTCCCACCCTCAGCAATGCATGCAATCTTGGGCCTTTTAATAAAAGTGGCAAAAAAGAAAACTTTTACTCAGAATGCATCGGATCAACTTCAAGAGCTCCCCCCAGACTCCCGACCGCCTCAGTTGGATCAATACTTCACAGCAATACAGCTGGATCCATTTAAGTCTATCAACAGCGGCTTCCTGGAGCTGGCTCCCTGGGTCAAAAGTGATTTTCAAGACGTTCAGGGCAAGTTGTCATTGGAATATGACTTTCCAGGCCCAAATTACCAGCTACTGGAGTTTAAGGAGAACTGTTTCCCTTTAAGTAAACTTTCTTGCTTCCTCTAAGACCTCAGGGAAAAATAACAATTCAAAAGATCCCCCACTCTGGCCCCACCCCACCCCAAGTTCACTCTGCACGGAGGGCTTCTCTTGCCAAGAGCCGTTTGTGGGGTTGGGAGCCCTGTGGAAGGTGCCGGGCAGACTGGGTGAGATGTTATCCGGCAGGCAGGCTGCTGCGGGCTAAAGATCCCCACTTTCCATTTCTCGGTTCGAGTTGGCCTCTCTGTTGCTGGAGATAAGGGGCCGGGACAAAGGGACCTGACCACAGTTGGGAGATTGCAGACAAAGGCCCAGCAGTTGCCCAGCTTCCTCAGGCATTTGATGTGCCAGCTCCAGGCTCCTTGGGTCCAACCTACAGCTATGGCTTTTCTTCGCTTTCTACTGCTTGGAAGCAGCCCGCTCTCATTTCCACCTCAGGTGGAGTCCCTCCCCTCCACTTGCTCTCTTTCCTCGGTTCCCCTAGGCTTCTGCCTTCCTGGAGACGCCCTTATCTGCTCTTAGAATCCGGAGGGATGGTTGGGATCCCAGCCCGGCATTGGCCCTTGGTTGAATGGCATCCCCTTTCCAGGCCCATCTGCACAATGGGGCCCTTATCTCTGAGCACTGGGGGAAAGACGGAGGGCAGCAGTGCTGGGAATGTCACAGCGCTCTGAAGTCTCTCTTGTTTGCTCCCCCAACTCATGGCGAGTCTGCGTCCATAGAATCAGACCATTATGACCTCCAGGATTTTCAGGGAATGATTTTTTTGGTGGAAGGAGGTGAGCGAGTAGATTGCCACAGCTTTCTTCCCAGCTGGCGGAGGCAGACTCAACCTTATAGCAGGACACAGCCTCCCCTGACAAAGAGGCGGTGATGTGTGTGATGTGTCTGGACTCGGGATTGAACCCAGGTGTCCTGCACCAAACCAAACCGGTCTCACTGACACCCATCCATGCCCACACAGACTGGACAGGCCTGTCCCTGAGAGCTTCTAAGACAATAACTCCTGGCGGACGTAGAAAACCTTGTCTCTCTCCCACAGAGCAGCTGGGGGATTTTCACTGCTGACCTTGGAGCTGGCAGTCCAGTGCGGAATCACTACGTAACCGGGACCTCTCGATCGGGAACGGAAGACCAGACTTGTATGGTTGGACCACCCACGCCCACCCTGCCTTCACGCTTCTGAGATGACACAGACACAAGAAGTCAGGACGCATCTTCCAGACCCACGGACACTACCTCCAGGGTCACTGTAAGCCGTTGTGTTATATTTGTCTGTTTGTTGAAGCAAAGGGTGGCTTTATTAGGGGGAAAGACCTCTTGGGAAGGGAAGGAGAACAGAGATGGGGGCTGAGGCATCTTGAGCTTCCAGGCGGGTCCCGCAACTGAGAATGTAGGTTAGGGAAGTCGCCGCCACAGTGTTTTGTCTTCTTTAATCATTATTTCTGGTGGTTGTTGAAATGGTTGTTGAAACGGCACGCTGGCACTGTTTCTTGCCAGGTGCCCTCAAGGCAGGCCCAACCCAGAGCAACCCGATGGACAGCAGCACAGACCGCTCCCAGACTTGAGGTCTGCCTGGGCCTGCACCATCCTCACAAGGGTCCTGAGGTTTGAGCCACGGTGGCAACCACTGCGCTAACCCATCTCCTGGAGAGTCTTTTCCCACCCGGCTCCTCTGCTTTACCTCTCCAGCGCCCGACGAGTCCAAGTCCATGAGCAGAGACAAAGCCTCACCACTCTTGCCCTGAAGGTGCTCCGGCCACTCTGCTGGACTCCACCCGAGACACACAGCAAAGCACATTCCACATGCACTATCGAGCAACTGTCTCTAAATGGGGTAAGGGGGCATCCTCCCTGTCCTTTTCTGCCTTGTCACAAGCCATTGTCTGTGGCATCTGCATTCCTTTGGGGCTGAATGGGGGCATTTGGCATAGTTTATCCCCACCCCACCCCTGGCTGTAGGTTTCATGGAGAAGGAAAAATGCCATGAGGAGATTCTTCCAAAGATCATGGGTGAGCTGACAACATGAATGACAGGTGAAGTTGGGGTTGGGGGTAAGAACCAGACCATAGTATGATCGACACCTTAGAAGACCTCAGAGCAGAGCTGGCCCCAGAGAGGTAAGGACACAGAAGAATCAGACTGGTAGGAAAATGGAGAGAAGGAGGACAGAGAACCCCCCAGGATAATGCCACCATGGGCACGCCAGAGCCCAGAGAGAGAAAGAGCAGAGGATGAGGGCATGGAAAAAAATCTCAGAGGGGTTTGCAGAAATGGACCCTGTGAGTGCAGCAGAAGAACAAGGCCTCCCACGACCCCACACTGGGTTCATGCCTACTGTGCAGCCACATGGGCGCACCGTAACCTACCTCTGAGGTCAACTAAGCCTACTGGCATCTTCTTTCATTCCCCCACCCTGCCCCACTGGCACTGTCATATGTTGAGTTGACCTGTGGTTTTATTGTTCCCTTTTAGAACCAGGCACCATAGATAAGGGAGGTCTGTGCCCACCGTCCGCCACTTCAATGAGTTCCTGTATGGCTGGTACTGGGATCCCTACCAAGACAAAGGGAGCGGTTTTATTCTGCCCTACAGAAAGACTTAGTGGATTGCAAGTTGGGCTCTTCATGGCAAGGTCACTAGTCCAAACCAGCCTGACACTCCACAGGAGAAAAAGCGAGGCTGCCTGCTTCTGTAAAGACTTCCTCTTGGAAACCACGGGGGACAATTCTAGTCTGCCCTCAGAGGTTCTGTGAGTTGGACTCACCTTGATAGGCAATGTGTGCTTTTCCTAACAAGATGGAGGGTCCAAATCCACTGTGATTCAAGAGCAGAAAATGCCTCCACCCAAGCTTCATTGTTGTCCTCGGTGAAGGACAACATTCCACCCATCACCCATCCTGGGGATCTTTGACAAGACAATGTTCTAGTGTGAAGGTCAAGTTGTGGTTCTTTGTCATTGTCATGCCATCCACTGGTTACAAAGGAAAATCAGTCCTACCCTGGGAAGAGAGTGGCAGTGGTTCCCAGCTGTCGGGGGATGGTGCCTTGTGAAGGACACTCTCTTGGAAGCTCGGGGCCTCTGGCAGAGCCAGACAGCACTCCTCCTTGGGGTGATGATGGCCATGGCCTCTGGCCAAGAACTGGACATCAGCAGCTACCAAGATACACAGCAAGTGTCAATATGGAGGAGGTCAATTCTAGAAGACGGCACAGTGAACGGTGAGGCTAGACTTGAACTGAGGACACCTCCCCTCTCTGCAGGGACATCTTTGAAGAGAAAACGGAAACAAACCAACTGACACACTCACTGCCATCAAACCAATTCTGATGGAGAGCAGGTGCTATAGGAGAGGGCAGAATTGCCCTTGTGTGTTTCAGAGACCCTGACTCTGGATGGCAGCAGGAAGCTTCATCTTTCTCCCCAGAAGCAGCCGGTGGGTTCAAACTACTGACCTTATGGCCACCCGCTCAGTGCATAGTGCCCTAGGGCAGCGTGGAGGGGAGGGGGCCTCAGAAGGGTGTCAATCTTCTCCCAGACTTAATCATCTTAAGGTTCTGAGTCAAACACCCATGTGAAAAAGCACTGCCTCTCTGACCTGTCATTGGTCTCCCCGCCTCCCCGTCCTCACTAGGTTTCCTGCTCTTCTCACCTTGGGGAAGCCTGAAATCTACTTGCAGGACCCACACATGGGTTGAGCCTCCAACGAATCCCCTCCGCTCACATTGAGGGATGTGAATCTTTCTGTAGCAGGCAGAGAACATCGTAACGTCAATTATGGCAGATGTCGTTAGGTCATCTTGTCACTGTCTCTCCCGTTTGACCCCTCTTAAAGCTCTTTCGGTGGACCAGAGATGTGAATAGCCTTGCTAACATGCAGCATGTATTGGGAAATGGATTGTCACTGATACAAGTTAGGTTAAAATTTAGCACTCTATCATGCAATCACCCTTACGATCCATTTACATTTGTTCTACCTTGCTCTATTTTCAATTGAAATATTTATGTTTTACTTTCGTGTTGTAGTTCATTTGGGGTTTGTTTTTTTTTTGGTTTGTTTGCTTTTAATATTTTTCTGTATATGAAATGCAGGTGGGTAAATCTATGGAGACAGGAACTGCATCAATGGTTCCTTAGGGGCGTGGCAGGGAGGTTAGGGGCAGAAGGAGGGGCTAATCATGATAAACCCAAGAATGAAGAGAGTGTTCTAACACTGGCTGTGATGATGAAGAAGGCACAGCTCTTCTTGATGTGACTGAATGGTTGAATTGTACGATATATGAGTTATATGCCAATAAAACGTTGGGAGAAAAAGATCAGATATAGTATGTTATCTTTGTGGACTGTTATGCCATTGGACCTTAGCAACTAATTCCATCAAGATCTCTGCCTCCCTGACACACTTCACTACAGTGATGGATGTATTTGCAGCTAATGTAAATGCATACATAGGAATGGCGTCTGCCAGTCCCATGTACTGTACATGCCTGCTGTACACCCATTTGCCTTTCCATTCCTTCTTCATTTTCAGCGAAGTGCTGGTGAGTTTCAAAAGAAATATTTGCAGAATTCCAACTTCCCTGAATCTGATAAAGCTCTAATTGAGGCAGACATTTGAGTAGATAGGAGGTTGGCTTCTTCCCCTAAGTGATTCTGGCGCTAAACACTGGGGAATGATGCAAATGTGGTGAGTGGCTAATAATTAGAGGATTTAATTAAGCATCGTCTGTGGATGGGTCTGGGAGCTCGGTGCCTGCATTGGCAGCTGCTCGCGACCGGGTGTTTCCAGGGGGAGAGCGAGCATTGTGGGAGGCAGAGGAACTGGTTATTTGGGGGAAGGTTTGCTAGTCCGAGAGTAAAAAAGAGACACATGTTAACGATTGATAATACTCATTTGGAGCAAGCTTTTCAATGAAGATGGTGAAGGCAGGGTTTTTAATTGTGTAATATCTAGCTGTTCTGCTACCAACCTTAACAGCTAGCACCTGGGTGGGCACAGAGAGCCTCCCAGGCTCCCCTGATGGCCCAGCTTGAAACCTTAACACATTGTAGGTGCTCCGGACCGAAGACAGAATAAATAGCATCTCAGAGAGCAATCAAACTGATACCCACAGAGATCACATTTTAGGGGGTGTTGAAGGGACAAAGTTACACAGAGGACATGAAATTTATACAAAGCATGATCCAACTATGCAAACAAATGCCTACGGGAGCAGGGGGAAGGAGGTGGGAAGGAAATGTGATTGTGGTAACAATTGCACAACTCTTCTTGATCTAACTGAGCTATTGAATTGTGTAATATGTAGAGGAAGTGCCTATAAAACTGTTTTAAAAAAGAAAAAAATGTTAGTAGCGGATCCTGGGTGTTGTTTTCCCCCTGTTTCTTGCTTTTCTATACTTTTCAAATTAAAAAAAAAAATGTGTTTATCTCTGCTGTTCTCCTTTTTAACAATTCAGTTTTAAAAATAATTTATTTTATTTTGTAGTTAAAATATACACAGCAAAACAGACACTAACCCAACCATGTCTCCAGTCACACTGTTTGCTGCCTTCGGTTGATGCCACCAATCTCACCCTCACTGGCTGAATTGTCCCTGACCTCGAAGATATCTATCTAACCTTTCGAGTTGCAGGTGTCCATTTGCTTCCATACAGATTTAGGTAGTCCCAGGCTTTCAACAGATTGAAGCTCCCATGAACTGCACTATGACCGCCTAGTTTTGTTTTTCCTTTTCTAGCTTTTGACAATAGCAATATGATGTTTCAGCATGCAATTTACTGTTGCTACTCTTGCCTGTTCACTTGAAGATGGATTTACCATGCACACTGGTTTCATAAGCAACAGTAAACAAACCTAGAGAGATATCTGACTTAGCTCAGAACTGACTTAAGTTGGTGTCACCTGACCAGAACTCCACAGCAAGCTTGAGACTACCAATACAAAAGACAATAGTCTTGACCACCAAGTTTAACTATTGGTTGACTTAAGGACAGTTGGCGGCGGCAGGGGGGGGGGGGGGGGGGGTTATCTCAATTATAGCTTTGGGAGGCTCATTCAGTCTCAATGGCTCCAGAAAGTCTAGAGTCCATGAACATTTGAAATTCTAGTCTGCATTCCCCCCCCCCCTTTCAGTCAGGAGCTCTCCATAGAAGCTTTCATTGAAATGTTTAATGAGTCAAAATTGACTTGAAGGCCTCCCTTCAATAACTGTAGGCTTAGATCAGTGGTTCTCAACCTTCTTAATGCCGCAACCCATTAATACAATTCCTCGTGTTGTGGTGACACCCCACAACCATAAAATTATTTTTTTTGCTACATCATAACTCTAATTTTGTTACTGTCATGGATCGGGCGACCCCGGTGAAAGGGTTGTTTGACCCCCTGAAAGGGTCAGGACCCACAGGTTGAGAACTGCTGGCTTAGATTCAAAAGAACTCTTGGAAAGAGTTCTCACCAAAGCTCCAGATTTGACTCTCAGTGGACCAATTTGAGTTACGTGTCCATCACTGAGCCAAGCACTAGCACCAGAGGGAAATGGTGATTGGCCAATCCCAGGCCATGTGGTTATCTCTAGTGGGGAGAACGGGAGGCAAAGTGTGGTCAGCCCCATCCTAACCCCCCAAAGCCTGGATATGGAACAGCAGGTGCATGGTTCCAAAAACAAACTGAGTTGCTGTGATGTGTGGAAGGATGGTTGGGTCATGGATGCCCTACAAGGTAGAAGGGAACTCACTATTTGCTGGGAGTCTATTATATGAGAATTCGGAGGCATCTGCAAAGTTGGAGCCCTGGGCTGGGTAACCACTACACCACAGCCTATAGCTAAGAAATAAGCATGCCCTCCTTGTGGAAGGAAAATGAGAACTTCCCAAGGAGTTAATGACAAAGGAGGCCTCAAAGTCACATGGGAAAGGGATATTCACAGACCTACTATTTGTACTTCTAGTTTAGCTGCAATGATTACACTAAAAAACAGTAGAAGTGGAAAAACCTAACTTGAGGACTCTCTGGACACACTTGAAGGACACTGGTCATTGGTCTTCTGTCAACTTAATATCACCTTACACCCTTCTCAGGATTCAAGCTTTCAAGCTCTAACTCATCATCTTGGAGTTGATTCTTGCCAATAAGGACCAGGTAGGACTGCCCTCTGTGGATTTGAGATCATATACTTGGGTATAAAGATGTGTGGGAAATCTCATCTTTCTCTAGCAGAGTGGCTGGTGGCTTCCAACTGGTGACCTTGTGGTTAGCAATCCAACTCATTATCCACTGTGCCACTAGGACTGCTCTTCTGAGGTTAGGAAACTACAGTCCTCCAAATCCTTTCCCGTATGTTTTTCCCTGACAAAGTTTGCCAACGGGACCCAGGGTAGTGGGACCAGCAGAGGCCATTCTTCTCGGGAGATCAATAGATGTTTGGGCAGATGTGTGATGCTTGGTCATTTCTCAACTAATTCTTGCAAAGCACTCATTCCATTCCTGCAGACTAAGCCAGTTGGTGGGAGTCTCTTGAGAAAGTCTGGAGAATGTTAGCCATTTCCTTGGAAGCTTATTTTCAAAGAATCAAGGTCTTTGATGTCTGCCTTCCCCTGCCCAAACCTTGGTCTGTAGCTTCCCAACTTTTCTGCAGCCCCAGTTCTTCCAAAGCATGATAGGTTGTGTGCCACTAAGTCCGTTCCAAAGCAGAGGGAGCCTGTGGGACAGAAAAGAACTTGGGTTTCTAAGACTGTAATTTTTATGGCCCCAGATTGCCACATCTTCTTTCTGACGAGCAGGCGGTAGATTTGAATCACTGATTTTTCGGTTAGCAGCTGAGTTTTCATCCATTTCCTGCCCAGGATTGTCAATATTCATCGAAGCCTAATTTCTACATTATAGTCCTTTGTTCCCAAGATGGATTGGTGCTATTTCATTAGCCAACCCCCAAAGAATACCAGTGCGAAAAGATTTCTGCCCTAATGTCAACAAGTCCTGCAGGTGGAGTGAGAAGCTAGCACTAGAATCAGTCCTTCAAAGCCACCAGCTGCTCTGCAGGAGAAAGAGGCTATCTGCATCCGTACATTTTCCATCTTGGAAGTCCTTAGAAATCCTACTCTGTCCTATAGGATGACTGAAAGGCGAAATCAACCAGGGTCCTGAGGTCAGGCTCTGAAGTCTGTGCATATCCAGCAAATGTCCCTGGGAGCCTTGCTAAATGCTACGCTTTACAAATGCACCTTCATCCCCTCTACCTTTCCCATCCTACCTCCTTGAACTTGGAGGAGTTGATCAATATGTGACTTAATTTAGAAAGTTGGCTTTTTGAGTTCCAGATGCGGCACTGGGGAAGAGTGGGACTCATGCTAAATGCCATCAGTATTGGAATTTAGTTGAATGGAGACTCACCCACAGACATTCTGCTGCACACACAGGAAAAAAGACATGTCTCCCACAAGATGCAGGTCCCTGGAGCCCAAAGCGGCTATGAGAGGGCTTCACAAGTCCGTGGAAAAACAGATTCAAATGATAATAGATGTTTTTCCATGAACTCCCTGAAATCCCTTCATAATTAAAATATTCTCCCACAAGCTAAAATAGCTGAAAGCTGCCTTGAGTGTGGGAAAACTTGACTGACAACAATTAAGGGCATAATCTATACTTTTGCTTATATTTATTGTCAGGTACATGTTACTTCCCTGGAGAGAAAATGAATAAGAAAATAGACAAAGCAGGGCCCAGGGCAAGAATCCTTCTGCAGGGTATCCTGTGTTCAACTAATTCTGAGGTCATCTGGAATTTGGATCATGATGTTCCTGACCTCTTACTTAAGTGGTCGCAGCCTGAAAACAACATTGTACAGAGGCTGGACATAGTGATTCATTTGATTATCACCTGGCCGCCTTTAAAGTCCATAAAATGTGTAGAATCTGTAGGATATGATCAGAGATGCTTGGATTTGGGAACTACATAGACCTAGATTCTTATCCCAGCCTTGGTCTTTATTAGCCATATGTGCGTACTGCATTTAAATGATTGAGCCTCAATCTTCCTCAGCTGTGAAATGGGGGATAATTGTAGGAATAAAGTCTGTGCAATTATTTTTACATGCAAGGAAACTGACCAAGAGCCACATTTTTATGTGGTGCAAAGCCCTACATCTCAGAAAGATTTTAAAAGCATGCAGGAAAATAGAATGTGATGGTCAGGCCTGGGTCAACTTGGCTCAGTTAGCAGAGTCGGTGGTTTAGCAGAGCATGGTAATTCTCCATGGGGTAATCTGACACAGCACAGTCAACTCTTTGACGGCATCTGATGTGAGCAATCAAGAAGTTGTAAGAAGAAGGTGGGTGTATTTGAAGGGAAGGTTCCTTGAGGGAGTGGCCGACTATTTCAGTAGATCCTATGGCGAGTTTCTTGCTGGTCTGGTCCCTCCATCAGACTCATCAATCCCGGGTTCTTTGGAATTGAGCTATGGTCCACCATGTTGACTGCTGGCCCTGGGAGCCATCAGAGCCTGCCATCTGATCTCACGACCTCACATTCATCCATCTTTGCATCCACCGGCTGTGGTTTTCCTATTTTGCCTCTCTTCTTCCTACTTCATCAGCTCCACCCAGCAGCGATGTGAGTCGGGAAAAGCCTCCAGCTGAACATGTGGCTCACAAACTTGAACCAAACTGGATTTACGTCTTCAACTCTGTGAGCCACTTCTGTGCTCTAAGTTGCTATGACTGTAAACAGGGACACCTGCCTATATAAAGCCAGTGCACCGGATCCAGCCTGCTCCCAAGATAACACCCAGAAACAGACCCACTCTGTTCCTTACATGTCTTCAAATGAGAAAGAGGCATCACCATGTTTTTAGTGTAACCTTTTCCCTGCTATCCACACACATCAGAGATAAGAAGCCACTCAGACCAGATAAGGGCTAGACTTGCTACAATCAGGTCTAGAGCAAAGTGCAGTCTACAGGAAGGGCTCAGAGAAGAAGGCACTAGGAACTGCAGGTCCTGCTTTCACTGACAGTGAATTCTGCAGTTACCCACTCTGCCACCAGGGCTCCCCTATAGGTTGTATGATGTTATTTCATCTACAGATACTGGGGCCAAAATTTCCATAATAATGGGATGGAGAGAGGGATAAAATCAAGCTGCCATTTAATTGATTGTGGCTTAAAGTCACCCCACTTGTCAGAGTGGAACCGCCTTCTTTGGATTTCTGAGACATTAAAACTTTATAAAAAAAAAAAACTTTACAACAGCAGCCTCATCCTTCTCCTTCTGAGCAACTGTGGGATTTGAACTGCTGATCCTGTGATCAACAACTCACTGTGTAGCCCACTACGGCACCTGGATTCCTTGGGAAGAGAAATGGGCAGGATACCATTCAATCCACAATGAACTCCTTGACAAAATAAGCCTCAGTGGAGGGAGCCAGAGTGGAAACTAGTTGCCAACATAAAATGAGGTCATGTTAGAGATTTCAGATGGAGCTTGAAAATCCCCATGCTCTGAGAAGGAAAAGGAGAAAAGCTAGAGCAATGTAAGGCACGTTGACAGGGAGGCAGACGTAGGAGGTTGGGTCCCAGGCCACTGCGCTGTTGCAATATTGAATGTCACAATAAAGCACATGGTACACATCTATTGGTTTCTCAGGACAGACAACAGTGAGTTCCCACTATGCTGTCATCTAGCAAGTGTGCAGTCACCTGACAGAAATGTGTGCCCTCTTGTGAAAGGACCACGATGGGTCACAGAGACATAAAACGAACACGCGTTGTTGGGGAAAATGGTGCCTGTACACTTGTGAGAGGTAGAGTGGCCACAAACCTTCCATTCCTATTCCTAAACAATAATAATAAATTGAAGAGGTAGTGGAATGAAGGCAGTGCAGGGCAGTCAAGTTCACCTAGACGGCCGTGAAATGCACAGAGCAACCCCTCAGGAGGATGCGGTGTGGGTGAACCATCGCTTTTGTCAGTAACTTTCTCTCCAACTTGCTTCTTGTAGGAAGACACCCCCTCTGTCCTACGATGTTTGCAACTGTTTCGCCCTGGCAGCTTGTTCTAAAAACATCGTCTTTCTTTAAGACTTGTCTTCAATGCAGGGAAATGAAAACCATGAATGAGCCGACTCATAAAGCGTTGCCAGGAAGGCCTATGACAAAATATTAAGCACTTAGGTTTTCAATGTAAGGTCACTCACCAACCCTGCCATGAGGAACTCATACATGCATCCAGAGGCCATTTTGAGAACAGAACAAGAGAACACTGCCTGGTTTAAAATCAGGGAAGGTGTGTCAGGATTTGAGTCCTTCACTCCATGTATTCTATCTGTATGCTGAGCAAACACCCAGATCAGCTGGCTAACATGAAGAAGAATTTGGCACGGAGACTAGAGGGAAGCTAATTAACGACCTGCGAAACGCAGACGACAACACCACCTCGCTTGCTGAGTGAGGACTTGAAGCACTTGCTGATGAACAGCAAGGCTTGTACTCTTCATCATGAATTTCAACTCAAGGGTAAGAAAACCAAACTCTTCCCAACTGGACCAGTAGGTAACATCATGCTACAAGGGGGAAAGATGGAAGTTCCCAAGTATCTCGAACTTGAAGTCACAATCAATGCTCGTGAAAGGGATCGTCAAGAAATCGAAGGATGAGTCTCAGGGGCTACATCTGCTGCCCAAGACCTCTTGAACGTGTTGAAAAGGAAGGCTGTCACTTTGAGGACTGAGGTGCATGGGAAGCACGTCATGGAGCTTTTAATCACTTCCTAGGCATTTGACGGTTGGATCTCGATACATTTGAACCATGGTGGTGGAAAGCGCCATGGACTACCAAAAGAACAAACAAATCTGTCTTGGGAGAAAGACAGCCAAGGGCAAGGAGAGCAAGACTTTGTCTGACGTACTTTGAACGTGTTGTCAAGAAGCTGGACATCAAAAAGGAGGGACTGACCCCGTGGCTGTGACAGTGAGGACAATCGTCAGCAGTGTGGACAACTGGGACGGTTGTGAGGACAGTACAGGGCCCAGCAGTGCTTTGTTCTGTTGGACATGGGGTCACTGTGAATCGGAACCAGCTCCCAGCACCTGACACTAGCCACAACGGAGGCTGTCCAGCGGAGGGGAATGAACTGTGGAATTCACTTGTTAATGTGCATGCTTGCTTGGAAGCTTTCCATTTCCACAGGGAAAGCTGTCCTTAGACAGAGCCAATCCCACCTTGGGGATAGAATCACCCCGACTGGAGTCTTCCCTCTCTGCGCCCTCCTTCCGTGGATGGGAAAGGGGCAGCGAGGGAGGGGCTTGGCACTTTTCTACCCAGAGCCGCTTCATAAAAATGCTCCAGTGGGGTGGTTTGAAGGACTATGCATCGATCATCTCACTGTTTGGGGAGGAGCTAGAAGTCCAAATCAGGGTCTCAACCCTAGGGCAGGCCCAACCTGATGAAGAGCCCTACGTGTCCTGACTTGTAGAGGGATCGGCACATGGTGTCTCTCTGCCTGGGTGTGTCTGTGTCCGCTCTGCTGTTTAGATCTCTGTGAAGCATAAAACACCACTTGGAAGGTTTAGCGTCCACCCGAGCTCGCCTGACCTCATGAACACAACAGAAGATCATTCTGGTCTCCAAGCAGGCTCAGGTTTATAGGTCCAGGGGCCAGGAGTGCAACCTGGCCCTTTTGGGGGTGTGGAAGGGTGTGGCGAGGGTGCAGGACTTGGTGCTTCTTGGAGGCAGAGCGAGAGAGATTCTGTCTCACAGACTCTGGACAGAGGGAAACTGTCCAGAAATGGATCAATACAGTGCCTGTGACAATGGGCTGCTGCGTGGCCCATGGGGAAGGATGGTGCAAGAACGGGCAGGGTTTTGTTCTCTTGAGCACAGGCTCGCTGTGAGCCAGGGTCCGGTGAGTTTCATGAGCCAGAACCTGGGGGTCAGTAACAGACCTGGAACCCCGTGTTCTTTCAACCATATCACAGAGGAGGAGAAAAACAATTGACCTCATTTCGGAGGAGAACCACTGAGCCCACGCAGGAACTCTCACTTCCCACGAGCTGAAACTTGAGGGCCAGGTTCACAGTGGATCAATGCTAGGGTTACCAGCAGCCGCCCCCTGGGCCCGCTACATGCAGGTGGGCACTCTGAAAGCCAACGCTCCGGGCTCGGCCTCGCCGAGCACTCAGAAAGATCCCTACTGGCCCGATTTCCCAGCCCCAACGATAAGTGGTCCCAGGGGACCCTTGGATTCTGTGAAGCCGCTCCTCCGGCGAGGCCACGTGACTCGCTGCACACGCACATCTTGGAACTGGCGACAAGGGCAGACGCGTTCCAAGAATCCCCGCGCGCAGGGCTGCCAAGATGCTTCTCAATGGAGCTTGGAATCACTGAGGTGTGAAAGAATTGTCCTCCCCCAAACCAGATCATCACTGCCACCCAGGCGCTTCCAGCCCCCGGGGCGGGGGGGGGGAGGGGGGAGAGGGAGCAGCGGCGGTGGCCAGGCGCTGAGTCAGGCTCTTTCTCTCCATCCTCCCTGAGGTCTCCACGGACGTGACAAGGCAGCGAGAGGGCCGCCCAATGCTGCCTCCGCTTCCCAGCGTTTCTCCTCCTTTCCGGGCGATCCAGCCCGGGGAAGGGTTTGTGCAGGCTGTTTGAGGTTCTTTTGCAAAACTGTCAAAACAATGACCTCATTTGGAGCCATCTGTTGGCATGCAAGATTGGCACCGCGTTCGCCTTTGGACTCCCTGGAACAATCGATTCAAGATGGCCACTCCGGGCTCGGGGCTTGCTAAGTGACAGGGAGGTCGATAACGCCTCGCTCCAGTTTTCCTTCCTTGCAGTCTCCAAACGTGTCCTTGGGCGCACTGCCTCCACCCATGGCTGCCTCTGACCCAGAAACAGCCCCCCTCCGCTTGCTGGGGTCCGGGCGGGCCTCTGTTGGGTCTGTCTCCTGGGTCTGTCTCTCCCACCATGCGCTGCCTGAACAAGAATTTGCAAAGCACAAGGAATACGGTTTTATCAGTGAAAACGGTTCTCTTTGAAGCAGCGAGCATGGGGGCACCGTGAGCGCGGGCAGCTGCCCACGACTCTGGATGCCCTTTCTCTGAGGCTGAAACAGAACCAGGGCAGGGGAGCCATGGGAAAGGCTCACCCCGCGCAGGAGTCAGGTCCTTGCCGGGATGATGAGAGGAGAATGAACTGGGTCATTCTGGAAAGGTTTTCTGTCATCGTGGACAAAGCTGCTGAGCCCAGCGCTTCTGTGGGCAGGGCAATTAGAGAGAAGAGATGGCTTGAGAAGCCCATGAAAAGAAGATGCCTCCTTTTTTTTTTTCAGGGCAAGTGTTTCCCATTTCTTTAGGCTTAAAAAAAGAGAGAGAAGGAAACACACACACACACACACACACACACACACACAAAGGAGAGAGACTCAATTTGTTGTTGCTACCAATTTGTCTCCTGAAGTGGCTAATTGGACAAGCGTGGAGAAACATGCCGGTTTCTGCTGGGGAGACAGTTTCCGAGCACGTCTGTGCTCTCCCTCTGCCCTGATGGAAATGGTGACTCTCTGATTTCCTTTTGTTTCTTTCAGGGTTTGCGCTGGGGCTGGGAGAGGGCAGATTTTCTCAGGTGTGGAAATGGCCAGTGAGGCATCTCCCGCACGAACTCCATCTCTCTGATAGTGTGCGTGCTAAGCCTGGTGTGAGACTGTAATTGTGGCGAAAGGAGATTTAGGTCCTGGAAACTTTGTGCAAATGAGCCATGGAAGCCGGCAGGGAGGTAACTTTGACTTTATCAACAGAGAGCCTAATGGAAACAAGGCAGCAGCTGGCTTTGGCTGGGCTCCCTAAAGAAGCCACACCGGTGACATCTGCCTATGTGCTCATATGGAGAGATCTGTATCGAGGGGCTGGCTCGCACAGTTGTGGAAGAGGGCAAGTTCCAAGTCCCTGGGTTGGATGTTGGCCTTCTCCTGACTCTCAGAGCTTCAGGGACCGATAGACCAAGCTCAGCAGGAAGACAGCAGGCTGGTAGCTGTAGAGTGGGCAGAGTCCAAGGTCAGGTGTATGGCTGTGAGAGCAAATGAATCCCAAGTTGGCAGGTCAGGTGGCAGGCCACGGAGGACTCCTAGGATTGGCAGGCAATAGGGCAGGCTATGGGTTCTCAAGTCTCAGGAAGGGAAGGTCAACAGGTTGGAGGCAGGATCCAGAGCCAGCAAAGAACAAACAGTCTTTTCCACAATGTCTACTGGGGTTGAAAGGAGATCAACAGGGTGTGGCTGTCAAACCACTGAGCATACTGACTCAACCTGGTTGACACAAGACCTGAACTATCAGAGCCTCTAAGTGCAGTTAAGCCGTTGTTAGGAGTCAAGAAATCCAACCAGTTGCAGTTAAATCAATTAGACCCCTGGTCAGCCCAGGGATACAGAGAAGACTTGCTCCCTGGGGTGTTCAAGGCTGTGACCTTTAAGGAACAGATCTCCAGCTCTTTCTTCCGAGGCATTTCTGGGTGGGTTCAGACTGTCAATCTTAACTCTGGTACTGAACTGTGGGACCCACCCAGGGACTCTGAGAAGTGGAAAAGAAAGAGGTAACATTGACACCTGTCTGGAAGATCAGTATCCATCCTTCTGTATGGATCAGTATCAAATGGAAGGCGTTAAAGATTCCATATTGTCCCCCAAAATATGTATTGAAATTGTGGTCACAGTCCTTGTGGATGTGATCCTGTTTAGGAATAGAAATGGTGGTGGTGGTGGTTTAGGCTCATGAGGCGGTGGCAGAGTGAAATAGACTTGAAAGTAATCACTTCTAAGTTATAAAGACAGCAGAACAGATGCAGAGACACACACAGCAGAAATGGCTATCATGGGAGGACCCAGGTACAAGTCAATGAATGCTATGGACTGCCTGCAGACACTAGACTCTAGTAGAGAGGCCATTCAAAGTCATTCACAGGTTCAAGATATGAACTGAACTGTTAGAGAAAATACAATTCTGTTCTGATAAGCCACCCCCTGTGGAGTGGAGTTTCTTTCTTCCAACAGCACTCGGTGACCAAGACAAATGGCATAGTGCCCTGATAAATCCACTGAGAGGTGAGATTGGAACTGCCTCCCTTCAGCCCAGTCCAGCAGTACCCAATTGCAAAACAAACCTTCTCACAATAAGAATAAAATATTTGGCAGTCATGGGAAGGGTGCGGTTGGAGAAGACAGGGTGTTAGTAGAATGGTTTCTGGATGTTCACTCCACCCTTTCTGCCCAGAAGTGGCACCCACGCCCCCTCATCTCAGTTATCATTGAGAAGTTTCCCTCTGGACACAGGAGAGGGGGAGGCAGGGGAAAGAAAGTGGGTGTTAACAAACCCGGGGATAAGGGAACAATAAGTGATCTAAAACTGATGGCAAGGAGGGTGTAAGATGCCTGGTAGGGTTTGATCAAGGGCAATGTAACTGAGAGGAATTGCTGAAACCCAAACGAAGGTCAAACATGAAAATGGGACTAGAGGAAAGTAAAAGGAAATAGAGAAAAGAACTAGGAGTTAAAGAACATTTATAGAGGTCTAAATATAGACATGCACATATGTAAATATATTTACATATAATTATAGGAAATAGGTCTATGTACATATATTTATAGGTTAAGTGTTAAAGTAGCAAATGGACATTGAGTCTCTCCTCAAGTACTCCCTCAACACAAAAACACTTTGTTCTAATAACCCAGCATTCAGCCATGCTTACCTTCCTGACACAATTACTAAGGACAAAATGGATGCATAAAAAAATGTGGTGAAGAAAGCTGATGGTGCCTGAATATCAAAAGATATAGTTGCTGGGGTCTTGAAGACTTGAAGATAAACAAGCAGCTATCTACCTGAGAAGCAACGAAGTCCACATGGAATAAACACACCAACCTGTGTGATCAGGATATGTTACTGATACCCAGGGCTCAAATAGAAAATGTTTTGAGAATGATGATGGCAACAAATGTGCTTGACACAATGATGGATATATGGATTATGATAAGAGCTGTACAAGCCCGCAGTAGAATGATTAAAACAGAGGAAAAATAAAGAAAACATCGATATAAGGCTCACCGACCGCTATCCTTACTTCCAGAGGGTCCACTGTAGTGTTCTCGTCCATGCCACTCAGTGCTCACATACAAAATTACATCTCAGGCGTGCCTCACGCCATCAATCTTTTAGCCAGGAGCAATCGAGCAATGACACGACCCAATAATTAACTTTTAACAGGTGGAAATTAGTGGTCTGAACCAACCCCAAGTGCAAATGTTTGTGGATTTTGCTCTCTCACAAGCACATGTTGAAGGTCCAATTTGTCTCATGACCTTGGATAATGACTGTGGATACTCACCACTTCAGTGACTGAAACTTATATTTAACAACATGCAATTGTTGGTATTGTTCGTGATGACTGACCCTAAACTCCAGCCAATGTCATTTCAGACTGGGTGATGAGTGTCAAGGTTTCTTTCTTGTATAAGACCTGGAGCAGCTGGACCTCTGGCCATGGTTTCCTCTTGTAGTAAAGGAGGGAACAAGGAGCCCCTCTATCACCAGCTTCCCCATCCACTACGTGACTGTGGCAGGGTCCTGGTCTAAACATGAGGTAGGGATGGGGCCAGCCCATCATCAGAGCTGGGCGTCATGCGCATTTCCTGGTACACATAGGGCTCCAGGCTTCCTGTGTGCAATTCTGTGGAAGCAGAGAGACCCCTCACTCAGGACACTGGGCTGTCTGCTGCTGTCAAGCTCACATGGATTCCCATCAGAGGTAGGATAGGAGGAAGTGCTGCCTGATCATGTACTATCTCCCGGTCCTCAGTGATCGAGTCGTGCCTTCTAGCAAGCACTCGGTCAGACAATGGTCTTGCGATCTACAGGATTTTCATCGACCAATTTCCAAAAGTGGATCATCAGGCTTTTATTTGGGGCTGCTTGTAGGCGGGTGGCTTTCCCCAGACCTGTCCACTATGAGTGACCCTTGAAACACCACTGGCATAGCATCTAGCCCTCACAGAAACACATAGGTCACCAGTGTGACAAAGTGACAGACTGATGGTGGCACCAGACACTAAAGTCCCAACATTGAAGACGCACAGTAACCAAACTCAGGCGAGGTGGGGCCAGCAGGCTGCCTGACATGGTCTCTACCCAACACCCAGCTAAGCTAAAAAGTATTGCCACAAAAGCATAGAAACCCTCGTGCAGCACAAATGCAGAACTGTGACTTTACCCGCTTGACCTGGGCTCCATCAAGGTCCATGCACTGCTGAAGGCAGTGCTTCCCCTTCCTAACCCTTCCCCGAAGAGTTCGGGGCTTACTGGCAGGCATCGCCGCAGCAAAACAGCTGTTTGGGCACCCTCAAGGGCCTCAAACTGTGTTCCTCCTAAATGTTCTCTGAGCTCAGGGAGCAAAAAGAAGTCTGAAGGGCCAAGATCAGGACAGTGGAGTGGATGGGGAGATGTTTCCCAACACGACTCTCGTAAGAAAACCCAGATCACCCTCAAAGAAGGAGGGGGTAGGTTGTTTTGAGGGGGACATATTTTCCTCAGGGAAACTGCTGGCTGTCTGCTCACCAGCACACTTTTCAATGCCATGGAAACATCTTCCTCGTAGGTTTCCATTACTGGCCTGTGTCAAGAAATTCTATCTAGATGACCCCTTATAAATTCCGAAAAAGTCACCATCACCGTCTGAGCTGAACTTTCAGCCTTGAAGTTAATCGGCCCAGCAAATCCCCTCTGAGGACACTGTTTGGGTTGGGATTTGGGGACGGGCTCTGAGGAGACAATGAGACAGGTGTACAACAAGGGAACTTGGAGGCAGCCCTCCTCTGATAGCAGAAACATGCTTTAGCATGTTTTGTTTGGGATAGCCTTGTGCATGCATGAACTGAAACTGTAGTAGAAATAATTTTTTTTTTTTACTTACCTCCAACAGCTCCCTTCCGAGATTTATGGATCCCAAGCAGACAAGTTCTTCTGGGTAGATTAAAAAAAAAAAAAAAGATAGGAGGGATGGAAGGAGATGACTGAGAAATCTCATGCAAATTGTCCATAAATATTTATGCAAAGAGGTCTCCATTCACATGGGTATGCATATTCTCTCCGAATGCTGTCCCCTTTGAGATGAATTTCTGCATCCGCTCAGTACTCTGGGAGGTCAGAGTGGCCTGCTTCGTGGCACCTGCCCTGGGAGCAGAATGTCATTCTGAGAGTCCCACTTCCATGACCCACAACAAGATACTTTACCTCCCCAAGCCTTGGTTTCCTTATCTGCAAAATACAGATAATGCAGCACTTGCTTTGCAGAGCTAGTGGTACAGTGGGTTGTGTGTTGTGCAATAGGCTGATCATCACAAGGGTAGCAGTTCGAAACCACCAGTTTCTCTGTGGGAGAGAGGTGAGGCTTTCTACTCCCAGAAAGAGTTGTCTCAGAACCCCACAGGGGCAGTTCTACCCTGTCCTAGAGGGTAAGGTGACCAGACGTCCTGCTTTTTAACAATCTGTCCCACATCCTGCGGTGTTTTAAAATTAAATAAATATATTGCAATACTATTTTTGTGTTCTATGAACATTTTTGTTGCTCCATATAGACCAACTTTTTAATCAAGAACCTCTTCTCCCCCCCAGTCAATGGTGTCCCACTTAAAACCTGGTTATTATAGGGTTGCTGTGAACTAGAATGAAGTTTAATGGCAGTGACCCTTGGCGAGCTCTCACGCGGGTCAATGCTAAATGCTAAGCTCTTTGAAGTCCCAAGGACTTTGGAACTCTCAACTCTCTTCCTGGAAGGTGTTTATGCAAGTTTCCCCCATGGCTGAATTCCCCCGGTTTCGGTTCCAATCTCTTCTCTTGGATGAGGGCGTCTCGAATGGCTCTATTCTGGTCACCTGCCCCACATTTTTCCCTCATTGTCTTCAACGAGCATCCACCTAAACTTTAAATATGAAGAGGAGGAGATGTTTCTACTCCAACTGAACATTTGGCGTTGGGAGAGTCCTCAGACTCCCTGAGCCACACACTATCTACATTTACCCACTAAGCATCAAATGCTGTTGTCAACTGTCCTCAAGACGCCTCTGACTCATGACAACCTAATGTGAAACAGACTGAAGCTGAGCTATCTTGGTGAGCCCATGGCTGTGACCGTGATGTCACTGTACCTTCTGGAAGGGTTTGCCTCGATTTTGCTCTTGACCACACAGCATTTCCTCCACTCATGACTGCGTTCTCTGGAAGATGAGTGAAGCCTCCCTGGAAGATAAGACCCCTCTCCTGTTAGCTGTCTGAGCAGAGAACTCAAAAGAAAACCCGGTCTTTCAAGCCAGGGAGTCTTGAGTCCAAACCCTGGCTCTTCCATGTGGCCTATCCCAGTCTCCAGATTCTGGAGAGGGCGCATGATCCCGTCTTCCTGGACTGATAGAAGGATTAAGAGGAAACACATCCACGTTTTGGCAGGATGGGTTCCATATACTCAGAGCTCTGGGTCAGCTAAAAGCTGTAGTGCTCCCCATTTACAGGCCTTATTTTCAAGATGGCGGCAGTGCGTAAAAGAGTGAGGGGGTTCTGGTAAGATCCTGTCCAAGGGGCTGCACAGTTCTCCCGAAACCAGGCCCAGGGTTCTGCCATTTCGCCTCCTGCCTGGCAGGGAGTAGAGCTCTAACCACAGAGCGCCTTTTTCTCTCCCCTCCCTGCTCATTAAAAATCTGATGTAATGAAATGAGACAGATTGTAGCTATTGGCTGAACAAAGAATTCCGAGCAGGGGAATGTCTGCTAATGCTAACCATTCAGGCTAATTATCCAGTTTGTGAATTATTCAGATACTTTACTTGTCTTTCTTCTTGTCCTTTGAGTTATGTCACTGCTCACTGATAATTCAAAAATAAACCACTACATTCCCCATATGTCTCTTGTAACCTGATAAATGACTATTGAAAGAAGCAGTTGAAAGTACTGGCTCACACACTTGGACTGAGGGAAGAAAGAAAGCAAGGAAAAACCATGCTGGATTTATCCCCAGTGGACTCACTCTTTCAATGTGTGCTTCTCAGTGGCCGACAGTGGTCTATGCCCAGGGCCACATATTCAGCAAGTAAGACGGTGACAACCCAAGGACAAAGAGGTGGTCTCATTGTGAACGTTTGTGGTTGCGAGAGACAGAAACCCACGTCAGTTCATATAAGAAAAGATGTAGTGGTTCATTTGGCTATATGCTTGTGGGATCCAGCTCTGACAGAGCAAGATCTAGAAATACAAATATTATCATCAACCCTACACGACTATGGTAGGCAGTGATGGGGCATCCAGGGTCAGGAAGATCCAGTCGTGTATCCAGACTGGCAATGGCCCCAGACCTTCATGGGATAGCAAAATCTCTCCTTCAGGGAGAGCCAGGTGAGACTGGGCACAATGTCCTCTTCTGGGTTTGACAGGGAATTTGGGGCTGTTGGGACCCGATAAAACATGCATTCCTAACAGATGGTCCCCATTCGACAAATCTGGGGAGCCATATACTTTGGACATGCTGTTGGGAAGGAACAGTCCCGAGAGAAGGACCTTGTGTTTGGGAGTAGAGCAACAGGAGAGAGGAAGGCTCTCGGTGAGATGCACTGACACAACGGCTGCAGCAATGGGCCTCAAGGTCAAGCGCAGGAATGGTTGGAAGGAGGGTCCAAGGTCAGGCAGGGTTTCCTTGTAGAAGGAAACATAAGGCTGCCGTGAGTCAAAGCAGACTGGATGCCAACTTCCAACCAACAACAACAATATCCACATACACTTGTGTGTAAACGACATCTTCTTAAACCTGAGGGACTTTCAGACTATGTTGTTGTTCTTAGGTGATTTTCGTTGTTCTTAGGTGTTCTTAGTGTTGTCAAGCTGATTTTCGACTCAAAGTAACTTCCTGTGGTCCGGTCGGGCTGCCCTCCTCTGCTTTCTTGGCTCATCACCAGCCTTTGTCTTCAGGAGCCCCTGAGTCACCAGCCAAGCATTTAACCATTGGTGGCACCAGGATGCCTTTGAAGCCTCTAGGATGTAAAAAGCAAAACCTTTCTTTCCTGGCTGTCTATGACACTGGGACTTTCTCTCTGTGACCCCAAACATCTGGACTAAAAAGGGCCTGCACTCCTGAGCCATCAGTTAGCCGTGGCGTGGGGGAGTCCCCTTCTGTGGCGGAACGAGAACCCCTTCCCAGAACCAGGCTCTGTCTTCTGACAACAGAGATACCTTATCCTCTGCTGTTGCTTGCAGGAAAGAATTAGCCCTGCCCTCTTCTGAGAGCCAAGTATAATGAGGGAAAATGGACACAGGAAATGTTGTCAAATCCCAACATTTCAGAAGGTTGCCCTGTCTTCCTTTTCTCCTCGCCTCTCAGAATGCTATTTCAGAACTCCCCTTCCCCCTCCACAACTCCCTTTTGAAAATATCATGGCCATTCCTCCCAGCTTTGGTGATGAAAAAATGGTTTAAACAGCAGATGTTGTAATGGAGAGAACACAAGGCTAGCGGTGAGAAGACGATGGTTTCTGTCTCCCTTCTACCACCCGGGAGCTGAGGACCAATGACTTAACCTGTCTGAGGCTTGACTTCCCTTCCTGTAAAACCCAGGTGTCGAACAAAATGATCTTTCAGGTTCCATCTAGCTCCATCGTGATGATGATGAATAAGCATTCGTAGAAGCAGTAACACTCACACCTCCCCTTTATATAACATTTTATAGAGTATAAAGCATTTCCATCCATGGCTCGTTTGAGGTTAGTTCCCAGTAAGTCTGGGCGTTGTATGTTCAGTCAGGCTTGTTCCCGATGAGGAAAGGCCATGTGAAATGTGTAAGGACACACCCCTCGGAGCCAGCTCTTTGACAGACAGACTTTGATCCCCCATGCCGCCAAGCCTCCTGCTTCACTTGTGTTGTGAGCTAGCGCTCCATTTTACATAAATGGATTTGGAACAGAGCATACATCATTGATATTATCTTTGGGTGTGTTGAAAAAGTAATTTGGGTTGAAATGACCTTGATTTGGTTGGCAGCATCCAAAGCATCCTAGTCAGAGGACAGTTGAACATATACTACCTTCTCACCATCGGACATGGTCAGAGTGTGGACCTTGCCCGTGACAATGTTTCAGATCATCTTCACAGCCTGTCTGATCCAGCCCTGGTTGGCCCTGACACCCGCATAGGATGCCAATGTGCTGCTGGGTCCTCTCTTCTTCACGGCCAACTCAATGGTAGAGGAACTGCATGATGACGCAGAAGTCTAGCGGGTGCCTCTAGGAGAGGTTCTTCTAAGGACAATTGGGCTGCCTTTGTAACCTCAGTGTCTTGGGCCGCATGTAGGTGGGTGATTTGCAGATCTCCGTGTGTGTGTGTGTGTGTGTGTGTGTGTGTGTGTGGTTTTCAGCACTGCCTTCTTGACCTTCAATGCCTTTGCTTTGGCTTCAGTTTTTCCCTGTTTTTAAACTTTCTAGTGAGATTTGGATGAAAGCTCACGAAGCAAGTTGGCTTTTTATTCAACCATTTGATTTGTGACATTAAGGGCACTACCCACCATATGATAGTACCCTTCCTTCTTGTTCCCCATGTTTCCATTTCCATTCAGCCTGCTTCCCCAGCACTTCCTGCCCTCTGACTTCCTGCCCTCTGACTCCCATCCCTGGACAAACATTACCCTTTGATCTCCTTTGGTTGTTGGTTCACTGCTTTCCTTCACTGCTTTCAGTGCCTGGTCACCACATAAAAATCCCTCTGTTTTTGTTTGTGCATTAAGTTCTACGTACATGGAGTCTGAAAGCGAAGGCCAAAATGTTGACTTGATACTCTATAGTTATTCCTATTTTAAAATCACAGTGATTCCAGGAGAGGGACAGGGAAAGAACAAGATGAGCCCGGAACACTGTGTGATGCCAGAAGGTAGGGGAGTTCTCAGAAAACGATAAGGGACACAAGAGCCAAACCCTCAAAGTCCCTAATGGCCTGTATTGAAGCCAAAAGAACTGAATATAGTCATAGAATAAAATTAATATCCGTGAGTCCAATGGACATAAAGAAAACTTTAAAAAGTTCATTAATGGGTGAGACGCGATCATTTTTCATTATAGCCTGTGGAGGTCATGTGCTGATATTAATTTCATGATTGAGAGATGTAGGGGTGGAGTCTACACTGTTCATCTGGAGGTAGCCATGGAGTAGCCAATGAGGCCTCCGTGTGGGCATGGCTTTCTCCTGAGACTTCTGGGAAATCTCACAATATTTCCCTCATAGAGATGAGAAGCTATCTCCCCAGTTGTGGGGAGTTAGTCTCAGAGACAACAAACTATGGACAAGAAAAGATGGTAGTGTCCAAGGAACTGGAGGAGTCGGAGGAGAAGCCTCACGGCCTTGGCCTGATGGAACCAGACCTCTGAAGTTGGAGAGGCTGCCTGGAGACCCCTGCCAGCACTGAGATGCTTCTACCACCACTGGATGCTGTTGATGGACCCTGAGCCCTGGAAACGAGGAGCCATGAAGGGACCCCTGCCAGCGCCGGGATTCTGCACCCACTGGTCTGTGACTTCGTGAGTCGCAAGGAGACTTTAAAGACTGATACTGGGCATATGGGCTAATATTGAACTTATGACTTTGAACTGGACTGGATTGGGATGTTTTCTCAATGTCCCATTCCTCATGTATATAAACCTTTTCCTTATATCCATATGCATGTCTATGAAATTTGTTTCTCTAGTCTACCTGGACTAACACACAGCTGTATACCAATTAATGCCTAGGAAAGGAAAAAGGAACATAGAGACCTTCCTAAGGATAATAGGCAAACGTGTTGCCTCTGTATAGATCCTGACTCCTGGGACCTCATTGGCTTCTGGGGTACAGCGGAACTCCGTGGGGCTGTCAATGGATGTAATCTTATAGAACTAGATCGCCAGGCATTTCTTCCACAGCACCACTGGGTGTGTTCACACCTCCAGCCTTTCAGTCAATAGCTGAGTGCTAACTCATGGTACCACCCACAGACCTCAGAGGGGAACATCACACGAATAATATTTGTTGCGGATGAAAGACACCTTGGGAGGCTACCCACAGTAGATGACAGTAATCGGAGAAACAACTTGACTGGGCTCAAAGTGTCTCTCCCAAGATCCCTTCTAACTGCCTTCAGTGTTTGTTGGATACCCTGGGGTCAGTTCCAATGCATGGCTAGGCTGTGCACCTGCAACAGAACGGACACAGCCAGGTCCTGCACTATCCACCCCCGGGGAGGGGGGCGGTGAGAGGGGCTCTGCTTGAGCTCATTATTGAAGCCACATTGTCGGTCTATGTCATTGAGGGGGGTCCTTCCTCTTTTCTCCTTGATCAAGCATGATATCCTTCTCCCTCCTTATATATAACATGTCCATTATATATAAACAGAAGTCTTGCCTTCTTGACTTCTATGGAGCATTCTGGCTGTATTTCTCCCAAGACAGCTTTGTTCACTCTTTGGGCCATTTCTGGTGCAGCAAACATTCTCTGCCAACATCCTACCTCACCTGCCATCAGTTCTTCCTGGGTCTTCCTGCTTCAGGTCCGGATTTTGCACACATATGAGGAGAACGCATCGGGTGACTCTTAGGCAGACTCGACTTGACAGTGACTGGCTAAGACATTTGTTCTCCACAAAGAAAATTACGGTACCTTTACAGAGGAGAAGCTCAGCAAATGCCAACAGTCTCAAGACATGCCAACATCATGGAGATGCCATGCATGAGGTACGAAGGAAGACACGGCACTGTGTCTGTGGGACGCCCAACAAACATACACTCATTCCAATCAGGAGTCTACCTCAGGCAGGCCTAAAAATAACTGATCACTGCGGCCCATCAGTGCCAAGATTATGGAAGACCAGGCATGATGAGAACCAGTTCCTAGCTGGAGAAGTAATCCAATATTTCTGGCATTCTGGGCATTGTAGAAAACCCAATGAAATGTATATAACCTCATCAGCTAGTAGTTTTGTACTAATATTAATCTCCTGGTCCTTATAATTCTCCTAAAATGCTATTTTCTACTGAGCTTATGCCAGCTCATGATAACCCCATGTATGTCCCAATAGAATTGGGCTCCATCAGCTCAAAGGCTGATTTTTGTGCTTGAAGTAGGTCACTCACAACATGCCTCTGGTTGGACTTGAACCTCTGTCCTTTCTGTTAAAAACCAAGTGTCTTCACTGCTTGCACCAGCCAGTGACTGACCTAAGACTTTATTGTACGACATTACTCTTGGGAGAAGCTCAAAACTCTTGGTGCCTTCAAGTTCATTTCAGCCCCAAACAACCATGCAGGCAGGGTAGAACTGCCCCCGTGGCTTTCTGAGCCGGAAATTCTTCACAGGGGTGGAAAGTCTCACCTTGCTCCCCAGTAGGAGAAGCTAGGTGAGGGATAGAATGAAACTCTCTGTTCTATTTTTAAAACTTTGCTGAAAGTCGAACATTAGTTCAACAAAAAGAAAAGGGGAGGGACCTCTCTGAAGCCATTTTGACAGGATTCTGAGCTCCTTGCGATGCCAGTTAACCTGCCTTGCGAGCCAGGAGGCCCAGAGTAATAACCCACCCTGGCTCTTGTTCCAAAGAGCATCTCTCCAGAGGGTGAGATTCATGGGACCCCAAAACCACATTTCAACCTTGCCAGATCTCTGACAATCCAGCTATTGGAAACCATTCTGCATCTTGGACAACTCGTCAAGGGCAGCGGCTGTATGAACCGAATGCCTCCCAGCAGACAATGTGAGCCCTGTCTTTACTGAATGCAGAAGGGGTGAGCCAAACAGCCCCAGTGATCGTGAATCGCCAAACCATCTTCTTCATTTTGATCACATCCCCCCCCCCTATTTCTTACACACAACTTTGAGTGCAAAACAACCAAGGGTTGGTGCTTAGAAACTCTGTCTGTGCGTCCTGCCTCCACCTCTTGCCACCCAGCAAGGCCATGACCATCCTTAAGGGGGGAGGGCCCAGGTTATAACTTAACAGTGTCTGGATCTTCTCTGGGTTGTCAGTGTATACACATATAAATATAAATATATGTATATACATGAATTAACCCATTATGCACTTCCTCAGGGTTTCAAAAGGCAGCAAACCCCAGGTCCAGTCCTACACAGCTGACTGTTAATGGAAGGACAGTCCTCAGTAGCACACCAAGCCACAGAGTGACTTAGAGTTGCTGTACAGCCTAGAACCGAAGCAACCTCCTTCAGTCTGGAGCCTGGTTTCATTTTGAAAATGAGACATACCTCTCCCCTCACGAGAGGGTGTGGTGGGAGGGAAAGGATCCTCTCTGAATTCTGGTCTGCCTCCCATCTTGATGCTCTGGGATCCTGGAAGTCTAGTGGTGACACATCGGGCTGCTAGCTGCACAGCCAGGAGTCCCAAACCAGCAGCAGTTCAGGGAATGAAAGGCTAGGTTTGCTGCTCCCCTAAACAGGTAGAGTCTTGGACACCCACAGGGGGTCACAATGAGTCAGCGTTGACTTGATGGCAGTGATTCACACCTTGATCAGCTTCCAGCCAGTACCTCCTGGACAACTTGGATCAGAGCTGGGCCAGGTAGCTTTTAGAGAACTAAAAGACCTGAGTTCTGGCCTCCGAGGTCTTAACAGACTGGAATGGGTTTTAAAGACCCGTTTTCAAATGTTAAGTCCCACACAAGCAGAAAGCTCTCCATAACCCTCAGGGCATCTGGAATCCACGGCAGGGGAAACTAGGTAGTCAGAAAAGCTTCCAGAAGGAAAGGGAGTCCATCCATTCGTGCAGCAAATCCTCCTTCAGCTCTTTCTCTGTGCCAGGCATTGTTCTAAGCACTGGTGTTTCTGTGGGAAACAGATAATAAAATTCAAGCTAAAGCACAAGTTTGCTTTTAGGTGGTAAAGAAAGAAATGAGGAAAAGGCAAGAAGCTGGTGGAGTCTGACCAGGAGGTAGACAGAGGGAGGGAGAGGGTGCTCTTGATCCATAGAAGGAAACAAGGAGCTTGCACTCAAGAAAACCCAGGATCACTGCAAGCCACGTCCAGGGTTGAGGGCCTCCTCCTTAGAACCTCGAAACCCAAAGAGATTGGAAAGCCTTGCCCCCTCATAGAGACCATGCTTTGACCAAAGTGAGAGGCAAAGCTGGCACCCAATGAGGTCCAATTAGATTTCAACTCTGGTCATCTTCTTTGAAAATCTCCAGACTCCAAACCCAAGCTGGTAGAATTCCCACTCTTTCTAGGATAAGACACCATTACCAAGATGTTGCCAAAGACCCTTTGAAGGGAGCATTGTGGTAGTTTGTTTGAGTCAGATTGATTCCAGCTCATGCTGATCCCATGTGATCAGAGTAGAATGATAACTCAATAGGGTTTTCAAGGCTGTGACCTTCCAGAACAAACTCACCCAGCCTTGATCCCAGAGCCTCGGAAGCTACCCTTCTAGCAGTCCAGCACTTAATCATTTGTGCCCCAGGGGTCTAGTCACGTTGGTAGTTAGGTGACCCTAAGGCTATTCATGCCACAGTCAACAGCTCCATTGCACACCCAGTAGCATACCCACGCTTCAACACCAAGGTAAGTGTCCCCACACAGCAAGGATTCAACATTTGTTTGTCAGATGAAGCTCTTCAATAGAGTTTTGGTCTTACCCCTGTTAAAACCATGGAAGGTGTGAAATGTGAGGAGGCTGTTTATCTCACATGGATAAATCCACCCTTTAATGTGGCAGAAAGCACTGGGAAAATCATGTGGCCAGGCATCTGGCTGCCCAGAGAGTTAATGACGGTGCCCACTGTCGAGGGGATGAGCTGAGAATGCCCATGGAAATCTAAACTCTGATTTACATGATCCATGAATGCCTCTAACTGTGATCATTCGAGCAAGCCTCTCTAGCAGAGAGAAATACTTAACTGAAGCTTGTGTGGGCTGGGTAACAAGTCCTTCCTCATTAAATGTGCTCTGCCAGCCAGCCTCCTTCAATGCTAGACAGTTATCACTAGGGCATCCATCTTCGATGCCAAGGGGGTCTGTCCTCCAGCAATATATCACAGCCCATAGAAATGGAAAACTCTTCCTTTCCCCAATGCACAAAGCTGCCTCCCTCAGAGTCTCATTTCAGCAAATGACGCCTTTCTACCCCCATTGCTCAAGCCAAAGATCTAAGAAGTGAGCGTGTTTCTTTTCTCACTCCTCATTCCTGCAGAATGCACGCAAGTCCGTCTACTCCTTTCCCGCCTGGCTGCCACAAGCCTAGCCTGGGCCACCGCCCTCACCAGGGGGGCCATTTCCCTGGCCAGAGAGGAGCTGGCTGCAAGAGTGTGATGCAATGCGGGCCTGTGATGTGTAAGAGATCTGCTGAAAGCCTTTGGGAAAGCGTCCCATGGATGTCTATGAAGAGATACTTAAAGCAGAGTGAACCTTCACTTCCATTGGACTTGATCGCTTCTGAATGTGACACCTGGAACCGTGACAGCCTTCTCATCCCCCCGTGAGGGAAGTTAGCCTGGGACACGGCCAACACTGCAGGAGAGGCGGCGCAGATGGCTATAGGGAGCAGGGGCTCTGATGACACTGGTCAGCCGCTGAATTGACCACCCCTTGAACCACCCCACCACGGAGCTTCCTCAGACATAGGATCCAACATGCCCATCTGGGTCGGGAGTTTCAGACACTCGCCGTTGTGCGTTCTGTGGGAATCCACCTCAGACGTGCCCATCACCTGGACGTCAGACATCTCTAAACCGTCCTCCACACGGCAACCTTTAAACAAGGAATCTGAATAGGTGTAACCCCCTCCTGTTCAAAACACATCAGTGATGCCCCACTACACTAACAGAAACTGAAGTTCCTGAACAGGCTGTCATTGTTATGTCAGGCTGCATAATAGATTGCACAAACATCTAGCTGCTTAAAACAAAACTAAAAATCCAGCAATAACACCGACAGCACCTCTGAGTCCATTCTGACTCACAGCGATCCTCGAGGACAGGTACACCTACCTTTGTGGATTTCCTAAGCTGTGACTCTTTACAAAGCCCCGTCTTTCTCTGAGGGAGGAGCTAGCGGTTTCAAACTGTTGATCTTGCAGTTAGCAGCCCAACATGAAACTGTACCTAGTGGGGCCAGCTGAAACAGCCAGCATTCAGTATCTGTTTATATGGCTTGAGAATTTAGGGTCAGGTAGTTTAGGGTCCATGACAGTTGAAGTTTTGTGTCAACTTGGCTGGGCCAAGAGCTGCCATGATTTGACAGTTAAGACCTGGTCCTCCCTCCAGGATGAAATCGACTTGGGGTGTGACCTGCTCTCAATAGACATGGACCATGTGAAAAGGCTTACTTGCTTTTTCTGTTTCTGTACTCTGAGCATCTGGCTCATGAGTCAGGAGAAGCCTCCAATCTGACATCTTTTTCTCTGGACAACTATGTGAGTCATTTCCTTGATAGAAATCTCTCTGTACACACATAACGTGAGCTTTACTGGTTGTGCTTCTTTATGTCTGTCAAGATGTTGGCTGGTACTGGACTGGGTCTGGGGAGTCCATTTGCACAACAACTCATTCACATGGCTGTTGGCAAGAGGCCATGTGACCATTTCTGGTCCAGAGACACTTCACACAGATCTGCTTCCGTGTCCTTCCAAAATGTCTGCTGGCTTGCCTCATGACAAAGGATCCAAGCAAGAACAGGAAGGAGTCCACGGGGCATCAAGGGATTTCATGCCTTAGTTTTGAAGGGCACACACCACCGCTTCCAGCACCCTCTGTTCCTAAGAAGCTAGTCACTTTGTATGAAGCCCAAACCAAACTCACAGTCATCAGGTCCATGCTGATGCATAGCGACCCTACAGGAGAGAGTAGAACTGCCCCTCTGGGCGTCTGACACTAACTCTTTATGAGGTTAGGAAGCCCCGTCTTTCTCCCAAGGAGCCACTGATGGTTTCAAAGGTCAGAAAGTGCAGGTTGCAGCCCAAAGTAATACCACTAAGCCACCTGACTCCTTGGTAGAGATCGCTCCTACAGGGAAAGGAATTTGGACCCACCTTGTGTTGAGATGAGGGCCCGAGAATTTGTGGGAAATTTTTAAATCACCCCATGAGCTGACATGCACCTTCCTCCCCAATCTCAAGCAGACACCCCTTTTCTGTTGGAGAAGTCACACCCCATGCGAGGCTACTCTTTCCCTGCTTGTTCTGAGACATCACTTTCCCACCGCAGGCCTTCACCTCCCGTGAAATCCCAGTCAATAAATACTGATGCTTCTGCAGCCACAAGGGGTCCTCTCCCCACTGGGAGTCAGTGAGTCTTCCTTGAGGTGTGGCTCTCTCCCTGCTGAGAACCAAGGTGGGTCCCCACCCCGTCATGACATCCTGGCGGTGAGGAGAACAGGGAGCCAGGACACCACTCAGAACCGCTTCCCACGGGTCCCGCCGTGCATGTGGACACGGTCTTCCGTGAGCCTCAACCTCTAGGGCTGTGACAAGGGTGGAACCACCTCCTTAGGCTCTCCTTTCTGGAACCGTCCCTTCGACCACCCGAAATGGATTCATGTTCCTTGAACACAGAAGGTTAGGAAGAAGGACTGCGAGGACAAGGTTCCCGCGGAGTTTGGGTTCCACCCAGGTCAAAGCCAAAGTATCCATTTAGGTGGTTGCTGTTGCTGTTGTTGCTGCTGTTGTTATTGGGGCTGCTGTTGTCCTTGTCATGGGGTGGTGACTGGTGGCAACCCCATGCACAACAGAGGGGAGCACACAGGGGCCCTGTCCTGTCCTCCCAACTGTGCTCTCATCGGCACCCATTGCCGCAGCCACTGGGTCCAGCCCTCCCCAGACGCCTCCTTTTCACGCTGCTCTTCTTGAGCAATGCAGTCACCAAAGGCAGCGCGTCTTTGGACCTCCAGACTGCAGCGACTGTGCATCTGAGCGAGACAAAACCCGTGGCAGCGCCCCTCTTTCCTCCCCGTACCGTGAAACCGCATGCTAGCCCGGTTTCAGGAGTAAAGGACAAACTGTTCTGACTGAGGGTTGAGTGAGAGAAGGGTACAAAAGTCGAAGAACGGGCCTGTAAAACCGAGTATGTATTGCACAAGGAAGAACGGCATTCCTGAGTCCCAGTCTGGCCACCGCTGGGTGCGTCCGGGCCTCTTGAAGTTCCACTGGGCCAGGGGTTCTCCACCTTCCTGATGCCTCGACCCTTTCATACGGTCCCTCATGTGGTGATGGCCCCGGACCATAGAATTATTCTGTATGCTGCTTCATCACCATCCTTTTGCTACCGTTACGAATCGTCATGCAAATATCTGAGAGGCAGGATGTATTTTCACTGTTACAAATTCAACAAAATTCAAGCAGAGTCATCAATCACAAGACAATAGGTAATCGTATATTGTGAAATGTGTATGTGTGTTTCGAGGGCCTTAGGCGACCCCTGTGAAAGGGTCGTTTGACCTCCAAAGGAGTTATGGCCCACAGGTGGAGAGCCGCTGCACTCGAGACTCTATTCAAGAGTATGCAAAGCAATGCCAAGAATGAAACCTCACCTCCACCAAGTCAGTTCTGACTCGTGGTGACCCTATCAGACAGGGTAGAACTGGCCCCGACACTGCTCACAGGAGTGAAAAGCCCTGTCTGTCTCCCTCAGAGCGGCTGGTGGTTTCGAACTGTGGCAGTTCGGCGTGTAACCACTGTGCCACCAGGCCCCCTCTCCAAGCCACAGACCCAGAAAAGTCAAAGCAAAACAACAGCATTACCAAACTGTCCCAAGAAGGCAGCTGTTTCTCAGACGCACCGTGACAGATTCTCGGAGGGGGTGGGGGGTGGGGGTGGGGGAGGACCTGGGCAGAGGGTCTGCTCAGTCCCCTTTCCTGGCGCTCACCAACTGACCCTTGCCCCGTGCCCAGCTGCTCCGTAAAAAGGAGTCACGGGTTTGGCAGATGTTCAAGGTGGCCATCTGGCTTCCTTGTGACTGCCTTCTCGCCCGGCCCCACCCTCCTGCCCCCTGAAGCGAACAACTCTACCTCACCCCTCAACGTGGAGACGCTGCTTGGTCCCCACGGACTCAGCGACTTCCTCAGAAACCAACCCCCTTCTTCCCAAGGGTGGCTTTTGCTTGCCCTGCTCTTCCTCCGGGACTCTGCCCCGCAGGAGCACGGGCTCCCTGCCTCAACCAAAAAGGGCCAGGGACAAGTCCGACATCAAGCGCCGCCCTTAACCTAGAACTTCCATTCTGGAAAGTTCCTACTGCAGCCAAACCCCTCTCCTGAATAGTCCCAGGGCCTGGCCCCGCGGTGCCTACCTCCTGTCGCAGGTATTTGTTTTTGTCGCCCTGATTTGGTGTGTGGCCTCTTCCTTGTTATTAAATAACCAGGGCGTGTGTTGGTTTTGCCCTGACTGGAGAGCGTTACATGCAGAACAGGACAATAAAGGGCTGACAATGCACCTGTTGGCTTTTCGGGACGCTGAGCTATAGGCCCCGGTAAGATGCATCATGACAGTCACACTCGGACACGCAGCGCCGGCCTCTCCAACATGCATCCGCCCTCGTGAGTTCTCCTGTGTGACTGATGTGCCACCACCTACCCTCACTGCTGCCGTGGAAAGCTGTCTGCACAGTCTCGTAGCCCACGTCAGGCTGCACACTCCTCACCAATTCCATCAGGAAGCTGAGAGCCTCATGAGGCTTGTGAATGAGCCAGGGAGGCGCTCAATGCTCATTTTGCAGAGCGAGGGAAGGATAAAACCGAGGCATTCTCACATAGGTCTGGGGAGCCGCCCGTGTGACTCTTCGGGACCTGGAATGCCCTTATGGAGCCCACTGACTTGCTGCTAGGCCTAGAGCAGGGGACCTGGACCCCACCTTGGATCTTGGGTTATTGACCCAGAGGACCTGTCTGTAGACGTCCCCAGAGGACGGGCAGTGAGTGGGACAGTCACATCGGAGCATTTGAAGGCACGTGGAAGGACCTCCGGGTTCCGGTTGAGGTGGGCATGTCAGGCATGTCAAGCTGAGTCGGATGGATGGTTGACCTGTTCCCAAGATGACCCAGGAGATAATGTTGGGATTGTGCTGGCCAGCGACCATGAAGTCGGTTCCGGTTACACTGACCTGATGCATAATGCCACAAACCAGTGCCTGGTCCTGGGCTGTGCTCATCCGTGTGGTTCTGTTTGGGCATGTTGTCTGGGGAGA
>PVJH01016336.1:0-50776 GCA_004026705.1 Nesogale talazaci
TTCCTAGCAGGTCCCCTTCCTCAGTCAGAGCTCAAGCAGCCCTAGCTTTGGCACTGAGTATCCATCCTTCCCCGCTTTTAAAACAAAAACAGCGGGGGGGGGGTGGTGCTGGGGGGCTCAGGCTGGCGCTGGGAGGACTGTAGATTTCACTCCAACTTCAGGGTGATCATCCTGGGCTGCCCATCCGACACCAGTGGGTGGGGTGCAATCTGACACCTCCCTTCCTTTCTAGAAACGTGAGTGGAGCTGGCGCCCAGACCCTCAACCTGGGGGAGGGGAGACAGTGAAGGTCCGCCTTCGGGTCATCCAGCCTTTCTCCCTTGCAGACCCGCTATCAGTGGCCAACCACCTCTCCCCGCAGCTCTCAGGCTTGGCGCTTAGAAACTCGCCCTCTTAGGGTTTTCTCAGGCTCCTTGCCCCGCCCTGGCCCAGCCCTGGCTCTCCTCCTGCCCTACCCGTCCCGCCAGCAGCTTCTCACTGCCTCTGGCAAGAGCGTGGAGAGACATCCCCCAGCCCGCCCTGGGCCCAAGACTGGGTTGCGACTATCATCAGGTCACTCTCTCCGGGAAGATTCGGGCACCCGGCATTGGAGAACGCGTCCTAGCTCCCCAACAGCGCAGCGTGCAGCAGGGGATTCCCCCCCCCCTCCTCTTCGCCACCCAGCCCTTGGAAAGTCGTGAGCACAGTGCTACAGGTCCCTCACTGAGATCAAGCCAGGATCCGGCGGGGGAAACTGGAGCCTGGAGACTCCCCATTCGCCTATTCAGTCGGAACCGTGAGCGTCGCGAACCAAGAGGAACCAGCGGTGCAGTACAGAGCACCCAGGACCGGGCGAGACGCCCTGAGGGTGCCCAGAGCCCTGGCTCCGAAGCCTGAAGAAGCCCCGGAGTCGGGCGGGCGCGCCCCGGGCTCACGACCAGGCGGCCTCCTCCCCAGCCCTCGGGACTGTGCTCCGGAGTCGAGGAGGAGCCTGCTGGAGACTTCCGAGGTTCTCTGGAGCCAGCGCGCAAGCCAGCGAGCAAGCTAAGCCCCGCGGCTCCGGCCTGGGCTGCGAAGGGGGAGTGGCGCTGGCGGGGCTCGCTGGGAGCCCAGGGAGCGCCTGACCTTCCTCCTCCTCTTCCTCCCGCGTCTGGACGCGAGCTCTGCAGAAGGTGCTCACAGAGGCAGTCCGGGGCCCCTTTCCTAGAAGGCTGGCGATGGAGCTCAGGTGTCCCAGCCCACTGGGGCCCTTGGCTGGCGCCGGAGGCGCGTGAGCGGGCTCTGCCCTCTCCTGTCTGCCCATCCGCCTGCCTGCAGCCCCGGTGGCCACCGCGATGTCCGCGCAGAGTCTGCTGCACAGCGTCTTCTCCTGCTCCTCGCCGGCCGCCTCGAGCGGCGCAGCGGTTGCCAAGGGCCCCTCCAAGAGGAAACTGCGCCAGACCCGCAGCCTCGACCCTGCTCTGATCGGTGATCGCGGGGCCGAGGCGGGAGTCGATGGCGAGCCTGGGTCGCGAGGGGCCGCGGGGGGGCGCCTGTACCCCTCGACGGCAGAGGGCACTGGGTCCCGCGCCTCGTCCTCGACCCGAGGTCCACCCCTCCGGGCCGCCCGGCTGCCGACCCCCAGGCCCCTCTGCTCATCCTTCTCTATGCCCAGCACCCCGCAAGAGAAGTCGCCCCTGGGCAGCTTCCACTTTGACTATGAGGTCCCCCTGGGCCGAGGTGGCCTCAAGAAGAGCCTTGCCTGGGACGCGCCTTCCTTGCTGGCTGGCCAAGGCAGTGGTCGCAGCGCTGGGAGCATCCTCTGCTCCTCCGCGGGCGGCCCCAATGGCCTCTTTACTTCTCCCCGAAGGTGGCTCCAGCAGAAAAAGTTCCAGCCTCCACCCAGCAGCCGCAGCCCCTCCTACGTCGTGTGGAAGTCCCAGGTAGGGACCCGCGTGGGGCCAGAGCCCACGGTGCTTGGCGTCATTCAGTCCGCAGTTGGCAAAGCTTGGGACCAAAGAGGGGCTTCATGCTGTGTTTATTCCCGCCTGGGTGCGTCCGGTAATGCCAGGAAATGAGCCATCCCAAGTGGCCACCTGCATGTGTGTCTTAAAGGTCTTCCTGGCTCCTCTTGGAAGCAGGGGTGGGGGTTGTAAGAAGAGTTTCGTGTTTCAGAACTCAAAGGTCTACTTTTGTGCCAAGGGAAGGCTCAGCAGCTGTGGTTCTCAACCTTTCTCATGCTGCAACACTTTCGTATAATTCCTCATGTGGTGGTGACCCCCCAATCATACAATTATTTTCGTTGCTACTTCATAACTGTGATTTTGCCACTGTGATGAATCTGGCGATCTCTGTGAAAGAATGGTTCAAGTCTCAAATCACTGGCTCCGCCAGAAAAGTGCCTGGCATTTGGTTGTTTGGCAGAAAGCACAGGGTCACTATTGGGGAGGGTGGTGGAGTCAGGGTGTGTGTGTGTGTGTGTGTGTGTGTGTCAGAGGGGGGATAGCAACTAGAATTTTCTAGTATCGATCGCTTCCTTTCCTAAGACAAGGCTCAATCCGAGTGCTAGAGGTAGCCAGGGACACTTCAGTAGGACTTCGAAAGATGTGCTTTTCCCAAAATTCCATCCAGGATCAACAATGAATAATGAAATAGTACCTCGTGGGAAACGGAAACCAGAAACAGTGGCCAACAGTTTGGTTCCTCAAATGTGAGACTTTTTTTCTGGGTGTATGTAACCTGTGGATTCCCCCAATGTCACTAGTGTCCCCCTTTCAGCTCTGGTTTTGGAGAAGCAGACCATGCGCCATTTTGTGCTCCTGGCTCTGCTCACCCATACAAATTCAGGAGAGTTTAACATAGCGGTCACTAGCACAAGGGAGAGGCAGTGCACGCTGGCTCAATCGAAAGTAGTTTGTGCTGTAGTAAATCTTTAGGTCAAGTCATACTTCACGTGGTGTCCTTTGAGCCCAAGATCTACTTGAGCAGTGCATATTACATGAACTCTCCCCAAATGCCATTTCACATTTATTAGGAGCTGAATAATGGGTGGCTCCAATTTGTCATCTTCAAAGGGGACCAGAAATATGAGTTACTGTACAATCTGTTGGTGTAGTGGGGTTATGTGCTTGACCGCAAAACACAAGGTCAGCACACCAGCTCTCTATTTCCATAAAGATTTAAACTTTAGAAACACACCGGAAGAGACTCATTCTGCCCTATAAGGTCACTCTGAGCCATAACCCACTGACCAGGGGAGTGAGTTTGGCACAATGCATAGAGATTCAAAGTTTATGAAACCCAAAATGAGCCTTTCAGGACTCAGATTCCTTTATTAAAATGAAAATGTTCCTGTCTCATTAGAACACGGCACCATTTTTCCACCTGTCCACAAAACCTCTTAAAAGTCAGAATTCTTATCAAGCAGCTTGGATTCAACCTCACCTTTGAGACATTTATTTTGAATTATCCATTAACTTCTAAATGTTAAAATGTGTTTTGAAATGTTTATGGCTTAATTTGAAGAAGGAGAATTTAGATCTTCGAAATATGTGAAAGTTGCTAGGAAGTCTTACATTTTTGACATGCTCAATTGTACTCACATCTTCCATGTATGTGCCTTTTCAGTTTTTTATTTTTCACTCCGTTCAAGCAGTATCCAACTGGCAGTCTTTGAATATATTTCACAGGCTCCCTCAACAAAAATTTCACTGCCTTCTGATGTATTCGAACTCATCGTGCCCCTATAGGACAGAGAAGAAAGACCCTTTGAGTTTCCAAAGGCTTACATCTTTGACTGTAAGACCGTGAAGTGACTGGTGGTTTCAAACTAGCTAGCCACTGTGGACCCATAAACAGCTTATCTTGATGCCTAATTCTTTTTTCATTTATATTTTACCTTTTGTGTCTGAACCTGTCATTGGTGGGTCTGAATTCTTCTCATATTTAAAACCAGGATGATCAATTGATAAGTGAATATAACACAATAGCTACAAATATAGTGGCACATGATACCTAAGTTCATGTGGTCTAGCCAATGCAATTTTCTGAATCAACGTCCCGAGTAATCCCCAGTGAGCAGACCTAAATACCCACTAAGACACCGAGCAAAGATTTTTTTTTTGGCATTGGACTGTGTTATCAATGGAGCACTCAGAGGAGGTGATTTGGTACCTTTCAAATGTGGCCTTTCTGGTTCAGAATTTTGAAGAACAGAGCTGATAGGAAACCATGGTGGGTTTAGGAAAGCAATATACTTTTCAAGAGTACACAGTAGTTGTTCTGCAAATGAACATCTGTTCCTTCCGGTCCACAAACTCTATGGATGACCCTAGATCTGTTGCTAGAAGGTACGGGAGATCCTATCCGTGGTAATAAAATGTCCTCTAAAGGACCATTCATGCTATTGAAATGCAACATAATGGTCTGAGATTTAGGCCAAAGGCAGCCCAACCAAGAAGAGCTTTGAAAATAGTACCCAAGCCCATCCCCAGCTCTGTTAACTGATTGGATAAATATTCAATGTCCACATTCTTTAGCAGAAGTTTTAGCTCCTCTGAGTAATGAGATGTTAGCTCTCATGTTAAAGTGATGGCTGCTGATGGGGGAGACTGGAGTGGGGGTGGGGAAGGTGAGAGGGTACAGTATAGAAAGACAGTCAGGGCTGAGAGGAAAAAGTTCTGCCTAAACCACAGAACTCAGCATGGCCCAAACCACCCCAATCCCACCCACTATGATTCTGAGCAGCCCTATGCTCAGGTCAGAGTAAAACTTCCCTCTGTGCTTTCCAAGACTGTCATTGTCATGGAAGCAGAGTGCCCAGAAGCAGCAGTTAGAGGATTCATTCGCGCTGCTGGCCTCTCAGCTCTTGAAGTCCAACGCTTAACCCCACCCCAGTTCTCCAGCAGAGCCTGGATATGGGCTGTTCTCGATGTACACAGTGTCCAATGAATCTGCTGGCTTGGAGAACAAGGAAGAAACGCGTACCCAGCCAAGTGCTTGACGGTGTTGGTCCCTGCACTTCTTATTTCAAGCCAATGCTTCCACGAACAGTGCCCCTGCCTTTCTTAGCAACTGGATGCACTTGGGTTCTAATCTACAGATATCTTCATTGCTGTTACAACCGAAAGGCAGCCACCTATAGGCATGCCAACTGGGTAGACATCATCTTCATCTCAATGAATTTTGCATGGTCAGTGGACCAGTATCTGAACCACACCAATAGCAGTGGACTCCTCATGGAGTTGGGGCAACCTACACCCATTTCACTTACCAGGCCTTTGACAAGTTCTTTGCAGGTGGCCACACGAAGCCTCTAAGCCATCCAGCAAAAGCACATTGTGTTCTCATAAAATGCACCTATGTGTGTGAGGCAGGCGTGGAATGGTTGGAGGAGACTTTAGGGTGTGGGTCGAAGGCTTTGTCTCCTAACCTCACCTGTTTCTATCTGTCTTCCCTTTTCCCCAAAGAATGAAGTACGCAATGCAAGGAATGTGCTACAGGGTGTGGAGAGGTCGGGAGCAGCTTCGGAGGGCCAGGGTGAGCGGGAATGTGTGCTGTGAGCAACGTGGGCTTTGGGGAGCAGAAGGGAGCATAGGTACGGCCAAGGATCAAGAAGTGAACAGACTCCAGGTTATCCTCCCTGCTAGGGCTGCTGGATCCTCTGCCACAGGCAACGGCTATCGCTTGCTAGAGGTGGAATGTCTCCCTTGCTTCTGCTTTCAGCAGTCATGTGAGAGTTCAGACCCTCCCCGAGACCCCGCGGAAGAGGCAGCCTGAGAATGTGGTTTTCCTGTTGCCAGGTTCTGGGCCTGGGTGGAATAGTCTGCATTACCTTTCAATGGCTCAATTCCCTGGAAACTTCTCCACAGCAAGAGAGGTGCAGCTTATTGCTTGTCCTCCGCTTGCAAGCAAGCTGGGTCCTTTGTACTGAGAGAATCATTACTAATGATGTCCAGAAGCCAGAAATGAGCACCTAGCAGGGCTATTTAGGGGTCCTTGAGGTGTGGGGAGCAGGGAGATTTGAGTTCATAAAGATTTGGTTCTGGCCTGTTTCATGGGTGCTCTGGCTCAGCATTCTGAAAGGACCTTTGCGACTGGATCTTCTGGGCCATTGGCGAGGAGGGGGCAGGGGTGGAGGGGGCTGTGCTTTCTTGGCTGGTGAACAGCATTCTCCCTGACTTCCGTCCACTAAATGCCGGTATCACTCCCTTCCCCACATGCGCAAGAATCCAAGATCTCTGAAGACATTCCCCAGTGTCTTCAGACACAGGACAGTCACTTTGGACGAGAGTCATTTCCTGTGAGTGCTCAGCCAACAAGAAGTTTCCCTGGGACCTTTGTCTGAATCCCAAACCCCACCGCTCCTTCTTGTATCCTGCCTGGCAGCTCCTCGTTCCTCTTAGAATCAGCTCAGTTTCTCTTCTTCTGTTCCACTGCAGCCAGGGAAGATGGACAGGTCCCTGTTGGGCAGAGCCAGTGGTGGATCACGCCATTGTCAGCTTGATCTTTCAGTGGATCCTCTGGTTTGAAATGAACCTGGGTAGTCAATGGCTCCCACCCTCCAGACGCTCATAAGTTTGGCAGTTCAATTACTTCTGCTCACTCAAAGCCCAGCAAGAGCTGGTTTACCACCTACCCCCAGGAGAGATCAGACAAACTCAGCTTCAACTCTAACTCCACTGGTGAATTAGTGAGCACCATTGGCCCCTGGGCATGCTGGGTAGACTGTCTCTTGAGTAGAACAGGGCATGAGCCCAGGAGATCAGTGATGCAGGTGATGAAATGGGTACATGTCTCTGGACCTGTGTTCTTAGCCGCTGAGCTCTGCCTCTAACTCGAATCACAGCTAAGGGAATTCTGGCTTAAGGACAGCTGAACTGGCTATTGGCAGCCCAATCCTTAACCCACTGTGCCACCAGAGTTTCTTACTCTTAGCCAAGTGCTTCCAGCTCTCTTGGTTTAGAGTTGGGATTGTGCCCTGGTAACTGAACAAGCAATCTTCCAGCTTCTGTCAGGCATAAGTAAAAGGCTCTCCAATTATCTAGGACTTTGCTGCCTCTGTACCACAAGCTTTTTTTTTTTTTTTTTGTGCATCGGCATGTCTGTAGGCCTCGGGCAAGCAAAGCCGTGACTGTCTGGGCTCGGCCCTCAAGCAGCTCACAGTCTAGTAAGGGAGCAAGGGCTCAGCTCCTGAGGGACCAGTGGGAAGGGAGACTCTTGGGGGTGCAGGGGAGCTGTGGTGGGCTTTACTGTGCAGGTGACATTAGAGCTGGATCTTCTAGGGTGACTGACACTTAGGAGGAAATGAGGGGAGGTGATTCCTTGGTGGCAGTGAGGGCATTGGCCGTGCAGGGCGTTAGTCCAGAAAGCTGCCAGCTGAGTGGACATAGTAACCATGTGACTATTTCGGCAGTTGTCTAATAAGACCCGAGGGAGTCGTGATGGTGCAGTGAGTTCCGAGTTGGGCTCCTAACCACAGCACGTCAGCAATTCGAAACCATCAGCGGCTCCATCAGAGCAAGATGAGGCTTTTGACTCCTGTAAAGACTTATGTCCTTGGAAACTCCCAGGAGTTCTTCTACGCTGACCTGTAAGGGTGGCTAGGAGTCAGAATCAACTCACTGGCTGTGGGTTTGACTGGACCCAGAAGGAACTCTGCTCGATATCCAGGGTCAGTGCTCAGAAACATCCGGTCCTTTAAATGTCAAAAGTGCCAAGGTGGAGGAACCCTGCTATAGGCAGACTAAAAACCAGAAACAATGCACTGCCATCGATTCAGTTCAGACTCATAGCGACCCGAAAGGACAGAGTAGAGCTGTTCCTGTGGGCTTCTGAGACAGATTCTTGAAGGGAGTAGAAAGCTTAGTGTTTTTCCCATGGAGCAGCTGGTGGTTTAGAACCCCTGACCTTGCAGTTAGCCCCCCAGCCCCCCAAGCATGTAACCACTATGTCAGCAGGGCTCCCGATAGCTGGAAAAATTGACAAGATGGAACGTCAGGGTGAAACACGATCTGAACATGGGTTGGAAGAGGATGCCGTGAGAATTGCACATGTTCATAGGAGGTGGGCATGGCAAACCAAGCAACGTACCCTGGAAACAAATGAGAGTTGGCATCCATTGTAACTTAATCTGCACTGCCTCCAAAGCTGTGCTGTAAATCCCGACCCTGCTACCTGTAGCAATGACCCCATTGGAGAATGGATTTTTATGGTGGTGCTGGTGTTGGGTGCCTGTGAGTTCAGACACACAGCAGCAATCTGTCTGACAAAAGAAAACATTATATATGAGTCCATCATTAAAACTTCTGCATCAATCCTTGTTAGAGTGTCACGCTCATTTTTTTTGCCACCCCTCCAGTTTACCAAACGTGATTTGTACTTCCAGGGCCTGGTCTCTCCTGACAACACACCCAAAGTATCTGACTTGTGAGCACTTTCGGTGTAAGGTAGTTTTTAAAGTTACTCTCTTTGAAGAAATAAACGGGCAGATTGAGCAAGGAAGCAGAGGATCTTCCTCCAGATGTGACAGAGAAAGTTCCTCCCTAGATCTGGTTTCCTAAATTTGAGCTTCCCCCCTTCTAAAGTGCTAGATAATAAATGATGTTTGTAAAAGCCACTCCTTAATACTAATTCTGTGAAGGCAACACTAGATAATTCAGAAGCATGGGCCAACAATGAAAAAAAAAATAAACACTCCACCTCATTGTCTTGAAGTTGATGCTGATTCACTGTAGCCTTGTAGGACAGGGCAAAACTGTCCCTGAGTTTCCAAGCCTAATGCTTTTGGTGAGTAAAAAGTGTAGTCGTCTTCCTCCCAAGGATTGCAATCAAACCAGTAACCACTATGCCAATAGTAAGCGTTCAATATCTCCCACTTCTTTATTTCAGCACTCTGGTTCCTTTCATGTTTGAACTACTTGAAAGCTGGTCTCACGTTCATCCTTGTGTTCTCAAAATCTAGCCCAATACATGACAACATCATGTCCGGGCAACACCAGGAAGCATTTGTAGTTGTCACACTAGGTCGCTGCTGGTGTCTTAGGTATGAGGCCAGTGATGTGCCAGATATCCCACAATGCACAGGGCCAGGGCAAGCCCCTATAATACATAACATTCCGGTCTAAAACTCTATTGTAGCTGGCATTGTGCTCCTTTCTCCAAGACATGGAATTCTACCTTGTGCTTTCCAAGTGATTTCCCTTCATGGGTGTGGTTTCAGTTTCATCTGTCTTTGCTGATGTATGTCACCCAAGTCTTTCAGTGGAAGAGCCTACCTTTTCAAAAGATAGGCAGGATGGTGGAGGGGGGGAAGGGTTAGATGGGCATCATAATGAGATGTCTACAGCTCTATCTGTAGGAAAGAATTGAATGGTAAGTATATATAATGATGAGCATGAATTAATTTTTAAAATGCAGGCAGAGGAGAATATGGTGATTAAAATAGAGACTCACCCATGCCATGAAAGATGTGGATTCAAATGTGATATTGACACAGGGCCACTTACAAGGCAGGGTACCTGCAATCAATTGAGTGCCTTCAGGAGTTAGCACTTCGTAGAGTTATTGTTTTTTTTTCAGATTCTCTGCTAATGTTCCAATCAATGGGAACTTTTAACTTAGAGAATAAACATACTGCAGTGTGCTCTCAGATGCCTTGGAACTGAGCTTTTGATAGCATTGGTAGTTTGTAGGATTAGACCCACAAGGGACACCAGGTGGCCCCTAGCTCCAGCCTCTTTTTTGGACAGCCACCTGATCTCCTGTCTATCTGTGAAATCTTGATGTATACTTTAGGGCTCAACAAATGTCCTTTCCAAATACATAGGCTTTGTCTATGGCACCCACAGAGCATGAGTCATTCAGGATTTGGAGAAATGAGAGCTCGTGTTGCTGTGGTGGAATTCTGCTTCTTTTTGTCTCATGTCAGTCAGGCCAGTCTAGGGAACGTGTGTCTCATATCAACATTTTGTCAGTGAATTGGGTCATTTACGTGTGGCAGAAGTTCTCCAAGGCCCCAGAGATGTTCCTTTAGGTCATGCCATCTTGGCCTAGTATTTGAGCCTGTCTGAGCCATGCAAATCCATCTCTCCACCCCACCATCATTGAGTAGATTCTGACTTATAGTGACTCTACATACAGTTTCTGAGATGGTATATTTCTCCTGGAGCAGAGAATTTCATCTTTTGCCCACAGAAGGGCTGGTGGGTTGGATCCATTGAATTTGTAGTTAGCAGACCTAAACCGGCCTGACAGCTCCTTCTAAACCACTGGTTATTTTAAATAAAAACCCAAAGTTAAACCCCTGGCTATCTAGTCTGACCTGATTTACAGTGACCCCGTAGGTTTCTGGGTAGAACTGTATTCCAGTTTTCAATGGCTGAGTTTTTTTTTTTTTTTCAGAAGTAGGTTGTTAAGCCTTTGGGCTCAGACTTCCAACCTCTGGGTTAGCAACCCAGTGTGTTCACCATTTGCACCAACCAGAGGCTCCTTGATGTTAGGTTCTATTGAGTTGGTTCTGACTTATAGGGATCCTGTGTCGTCCTCACCTTTCTTCTTATGTTTGAGCCCATTGATGCAGCCACTGGGTCAATGCATCTTGTCGAAGATTTTCCTCTTTTTCACTGCCCAGCTACTTTACCAAGGCCTAATGTCCTTCTCTCAGGACTCCTAACTAGTCATTAAAATCCACTGCCATCAAGTCAATTCCGACTCATGACAATCCTATGCGTTTCAGAGTAGAATTGCACATCCTCAAGGTATCAGTGATTGTAGAATGTCTGAAAGTTGAGTCTCAGATATTTCTGTTGTGGTAGAATGTGGGAGATTTGAACTGCCAATCTTTCCATTAGAAAATAACTCGCGCTGCTGAGCCCCGGTGGCATAGTGGTTGTGTGCGGGACTGCGGCCCACAGGGTTGGCGGTTCAAATCCAGCAGCAGCTCTCCTAGAGCAAGGCTGGTTTTCCTACTCCCACCAGGGTAGTGATGCCACACAGACACACATACACAAAAAGAAAATAACTTGTACCACCAAAGGACCTCACTAGTCTCTTAAAAACACATTGACATGCAGCTAATTCCTGTGCAAAGTGACCCTGGAGGTCAGAGGGGAGTGATCCATGGGGTTTCCATGGTTGTTAATCTTTATGGAAGTTGACTGTTGCCTCGTTCTCCCTTGGAGTAGCTGGTGGGGTGGAACTGGTGACCTTTTGACTATCAGGGAGACGGTGGTGACATCTTGGGTCATATGTTGGGCTGCTAATCACAAGGTCAGTGATTCGAACCCACCAGCTGCTCTGAGGGAGAAAAGACAAGACTGTCTACTTCTGTAAAGATTTACAGTCTTGGTAACCCACAAGGGCAAGTCTGCTCTGCTATGAGCCGGAATTAACTGGATGGTAGTGAATTTTAGTCAGCAGGCCAGTACTTAACCAGGATGCCACCAGAGTCCCTTTCATTACTTATTAGGGAAATGCACACCTAAACCACAAGGACTAGGTTGGCTAGCAAGTAACACGTGTTGGTGAGGGTATAATGAAACTGGGCCTTTATCTGTCACTGGTGGCCAGGTGAAGTGAAGCAGCTTCTTTTGGAAAGCAGTTGGGTGATTCCTGAGTGATTAGACATAAAGTTTCCTTGTTGTTCTCTGCTCTTGAGTCAATTCCAGCCCCTGGTGAACCTAGAGAACTGGGTAGAGCTGCCCTAGTGGGTTTCTTTTTTTTAATGTCAACAATGTTTTTATTTATATCTACAAAAGAAAACAAGATGGTGTCAAAAGGACAATATGCAAACTAAGAATAGCTACATAGCTCCTACCATCCTGTGCCTGAATAACAATCTAGCAACCTTCCAATTCAAGTCTCAATGCAACGGGAATGTGTTCAGAGACCAGTCAGGGTCAGGAGAGCACTGACCCCAAGCAAAGTCACCAACCTTTTAGATGAGAGAATCCTCACAGCTCAGCCAACCACCACCCGGGTTTCGCCACTTGCACTCAGGGTGACTGGCCCAGAGGGAGCAGTGACTCTGGAGTGACTCAAGAATAATCTGCTAGGTTTCCACTGTGCTTGGGCCACAATATTGGCAACTGGCTGTCATTCTGATTTTATGACAATGTCCTTGGTTGTAAAGCGGGAGAGTGCAAACATCACTTGCTTGCCCAAAGATCATTCTTCCCTACCTAGTGGGTTTCTGAGGCTGCCAACCTTATGGAAGTAAAGGGCTCCGTCTATTCTCCTTGGAGTTGCTGGTGCAAACTTCGCACCTTTTGATTAACAGTAGGTCAAGTGCTTAACCTGTGTGCCACCAGGTCTCTCAAAAGTTCTCTCCTTTTTGTTTGCCAACAGTACCGCAGCTGCACAAGAAGCAAGCTCAGAGAAGCTCATATAAAAACAGTTTTCAGAATATGCAGAGTTTCAAAAGCATACACTGGAGGGATTGCCAAGCTATAGAATACTAGAGCTTTTCAATAGCCAGAGAGAGTTTTCCAGAGTCATTAGAACTCAAAGCAGTGGAGAAATTACGTAGCAAGCAATGTGCTGATGGGTCTTCATAGTCCATGCGTCCTAAGGGCAACCCTCTTAGGAGATATTATTAAATAGCTCTGTGCCTCATGTGTGGGGCTGGGTGTGGGGTGGGCAAATTGCTTGGAAAGTGCTTCACAGACAGTAAGCGCTAGAGATGCTAAGTGCAACAACAGTAAATCAAGTTTAAGAGGTGTCTCGGTCACATGGTTTTGACACAACAAGTAGGACTTGGACTCAATTTTAGTTTTGTTATTAGGTGTGCTTGTGTGGGCTTTAACTCATAGCAACCCCTGAAACAACAGAATGCCGTGCTGCCTAGCCCCGCGCTATCCTCACCATGGTGATAATGCTTGAGCCCATTGCTGGAGCCACGATCTGTCCGTCGCACCAAGGGTCCACCTCCTTTCACTTACCTCTCACCCAGCATACCACCCTTCTCCAGGGATCGCGGGATTGTGTGCCCTGCCTCCTGATCACATGTTCAAAGTAGTTGAGAGGAAGTCTCACCCTCTTCACTTCCAAGGCACATTCTGGCTGTACTTCCTCCAAGAGAGATTTGTTGTTGTTGTTGCTGTTGTTGTTGTTGTTCTGGCAATGCATGGTCCATTCAGCATTCTTCACCAACCCTACAGTTTGGTGTATCAGTTCTTTTGTGGTCTTCTGTACCATCCAATGTTTACATGCATACAAGGTGATTGAATAATACCCAAGCTTAGGCCAGGCACACCTCAGTCTTCAGAGTGACAACTTTGCTTTGTCATATTTTAAAGTGGTCCCAGGCAACATGTGAGCTTAAATTATTCAATATTAGTTTGTGTCTGCCAAGTATTTGGGTCTTTCTGTGATGGCAGTTAGAAAAAGGATGAGATGGTCGACAGGTGAAGGTGTGGGCTGTCAGCCAACTTGGACAGTAGCAGAAAACAATTGGAAATGAATTTTGTAAGCTTTTCAACAAAATGTACTCTGTATGATAGCTGGTAGAGCAAGAGCGGTCAGCCACCTAGGCATTTTGGCCTAGTGACTTGGAACACAGGAATTTGCCAGGCTTGCATTGTGGATTTGGTGTAACCTTAGACATGCCAACAGGCCAAGGGGGTAGCCTTCATTCCAACACACTTGTCACCGGAATTTCATTACATCACATACTTTTTTCGTTTGCTGAATATTTAGAATGTTGGAAATTGGACCACTCCCAGTCCAGCCCTCGCTCTCTTGGGGGAAGATGGTAGTGTGCTTGCTCACTTCCAGTCTGATCTTCTCATTTCCTCATCCCACTGTCATGTGAGGCCATGCTCTGGGTGCTTTCCCTGACTCATCTCAACAACATATTTTGCAGAGTAAAGAGGCAACACCACAGAGTTGGGACAGCACTTCCAGCAGTGCATTGAAGGGTGATCTATTGACATCCTACCACTGTTCCTATCACCCTGTTTGGAAAAGTCTTATGCAAATAGAGTTGTACTGGATTGGTGTGTGTGTGTGGGGGGGGGGGGAGGGCTCCTAACCCTAATCTCTCCGGAGTGCTGTCTTATAAAAAGAGAGACATAAAAAAGAGTAAGACAGAGATGGAGAAAGATACACAGAGGGAGAAACCATGTGAGTACCTCATGACAAGCCACGGAACCCAACGAACTTCTGAGGGCCGCCAGAAGCAGAATGAAGCAAGGAAGGGTCTTCAAGAGCAGACAGGACATGCCCTCCTGAAGCCCTGAATCAAGATTTCTAGCTTCGTAAAGAGTGAGGCAATACATCACTATTCTTCAAAAGCCACCCATTTTGGGTATTCCTGCAGCAAGCCTTAGGGCTGACGCCATCAACGCGGATGCTCTTTCTGCTCAATGTCTAAGTCTTAGTCTCAGTAGCCTGCCTCAACGGATTTGAACCTTCTATGAACAAAATGGAATGTTAGGTGGAAAAAGCCCTTCAAAATCATCCAGGCAGTTCCATCTATGACACCCTAATCTGTGTCCAGCTCCCCTCTCCCCAGGGGAGACCTTTATGGTGCTGCCTTTGATTATAATGGGCATGAGAAACTCTGTGGAATTGTGTTAGAAACCAATCTCCCTGGGTCTTTCATCACTCTAGAAACAAATTCTGCCTCTTCCATTACAGTGATAAATCCCATTACTGCATCATTCTTGCTAGAGAAGGGCATATGAAATATTTTAGGTTTCTTTCTGTGAGTCAGTGCAAACATTTGGCTGTGTTTCCTTTTTGGCAGAGAGAATGGTTAAAGAAAGTTTAAGTATTCACCCAAAGGTAGCTTGCAAATTACTATGAGAACTCCAGGACTAGAAGTCCCTCTGGTTTCCATGCAGATGGTTTTCTCCCCTTCATGACTTAGAAGATTGCTCAGAGGCAGGTGTGGATTTCATGTTTTGTTAAAGACTATTGCTCTGGGTCTTCCAAAAAGCCCCCAGAGAGGCGAGCTGACTCTGGCAGCTAACGTTAAGAGAAGCCAGTGAAAGGGGTTGTCAGAAGGTGTTTGTCAAAATGCCAAGAGAATCAACATGAAAGACGATATGGGGATGGTACACAGGCTTGAAGGTCAAGAAGTGTGATCTGAGCTCCAGACTAACTCCAGAAGCTCTGAGTCATGAGCTCAGCAAATCTATTGCCATTCTGCAACTGTGGTGATATTTTAGTCTTTCATTTCATGTTGTCCCTGTGCTTCGATTAGAAGCATGACTTTTCCTCTTATAGCTGAAAGTACACTGATAAAGGTGGGTACTATGGTATAGAAGTGGTCCAGTATATAGGATCTTGTTCAGAATTCTGTGCACCCAAATTGGGTATTAGAGTTCTAAATGAAACAAAGAACCCAAACAGTTCATTTCTCTGTGAAATCATTTCCTGGGTTTTGGTCTTCCTGGTGGGTGAGAGAGAGTTGCAGAACAACTGGTGTGCCTTGATGATGTCAGTTTGTCTTTCCTTATCTCGAAAGGGCACTTTCCCAGAGCATGTGTAAAATGATGCTCTGCATAATGCTTGAGTCTGAAGTTCTCATTTTTAATTTCTATCAAGAATCGGAGCTCGACCCTCAAAGGGAATGGAATTTTATCTCTAAATCATGTCGTTTTCTTCCTTATTCTGAGGTTTAAGGATGTACTCATTGTCAGATTAACCCCCCTCCAGAGAAAAGTAGATGTCTCTCAGAGTCTCTCAAATAAGCACTCATTAAGTAGCTCTAAACCATCTTAAAAACCCTAAAGTTTACTTTTCAGAAGTTCACTGACTAGGAGGATCGAATGGTTGCCATAGATACCTAGTGCTGCTATAACAGTAATACCACACATGCATGGACAGAAGTGCATCTTCTCACAGGTTAGGATGCCAAGAGTTAAAATCAGGGCACTGACTATAGGGGGAGGATTTTCTTTTAGTTAGTTCACGGTTTAGGAGGAAGATCCTTGTCTCCATTCAGCATCTGTGGAGTCCGGAAATTCTGTGAGAATTTACATGGCTTGGGGCATCACTCACCACCACCCCCACCCCGGCATCTGGGAAGCTTCCAACCCAGGTACCCTTGCAAAGGACATGTTCAGCTCTTGGCTTTTCTTGGTGGTCGTAGTGCCCTCTGATCTCTTTTCATTGTTTAATTTCTTTCATCTTGCATATGAGATTGACCCAGTGACACAGCCTCATTTGGTCAATTGCATCCTGCCTCAGCAACACAGCTGCTCCTGGTTCCACCTTGTTCCCATCACGGAGGTGGAGGTGACGATTCACAGCACAGGGAATCATGTGATCAGATCATCAAATACCAGCTAAGTGGGGCAGAAGAGTGAGAATCATGACCTCCTCTCTTGGACTCATGTTTTCACTATAACAATAATCAAAGGAAAAACTGACCTTAATTCTGTCCAATTTGTGAATTATATTTTCTGCATAGTATTTGTGCAATCCAGAAAAGATTACCACCCCCCTTTATTTGGAAAGAGTCCCAGCAGAGTTTTAGATCATACTCTATTCATCAAAATCCACTCTTTGTCCATTTATCCATGTATACAACTTTTAGCCTCCAATGTGGTCAGTTGCTCACTGGAAGGTCAGCGATTCTAACCCACCAGCTGCTCCTGAGACTGACGAGCTATCTGCTCTGTCAAGATGGACGGCTTCAGAAACTTCATAAGGAACAGCATGTATCAGAATGGACTCATAAGCAGTAGGACAGCACTAGGATAATATCTTGCTTAAAATGGATTCTCAATATTATATATAATTGGAGCAATGTGGAGACATTCTGCCTATGGAAACACAAGGTTGTTCTTTTTTTCTCTGTCCCTTCTCCCTCTAGAATTGACCATATAACAATGAAATTTTGGGTTACTTTGGTAAGATTCATACATATTTCCATGGCGGGCCCATCATTACTTCCTTTTTAATTTTAAAATTTTATTGGGGACTCTTACAACTTTTATCACAATCCATACAAATATCCATTGTGTCAAGCACATCTGTACATCTGTTGTCATCACATTTCCCAAAACATTTTCTTTCTACTTGAGCCCCCGGTATCAGCTTCTCATTTCACTCACTCCCTACCGCACTATTTATAAATTTTTCTTTATTTTTTTCATGTCTTACACCTACCACTTTTCTGCTATCTGTCCCTCTGGGATGGAGGCCATGATCTATTTCTCCTTATCTCGCCCCCCCCCCAATCTCCTACTCTCCTAGTATCGCTGGTCCCCTTGTTGGTCCTGGGGGTTTATCTGCTCTGTATTCTCTGTGTTGCAAGATCATATCTGTACCCATATACATGTTTTGGTCTATCCACATTTGTAAAATAGAACTTGGGGCCATGGTAGTTTGGGGAAGAGGAGGAAGCATTAAAGGACTTGAGGTAGATTGTATGTTTCATCAGTGCTATACTGCATGCTGACTGGCTCTTCTTTTCCTTGGGGTCCTTCTGACAGGGGCTGTCCAATGAACTACTGATGGGCCTTGGGTCTCCACTCTGCCCTCCCCCTCATTCCCATTGATACGTTTCCTTTTTAAACAATGGGTCTTTACTCTGGATCAGGTGGAGGTTTGAAAATGAAAAATTTTAAAATTCTGTGGAAAAAAAAGATAGAAAATAGAGCAGGGAAAAACCTCTCCTTTGTCCTTTGAGTTCCCCAAAGACAGGAGCTGGGTTTGTGCTCCTTTTCCTTAGGGAGGAGATCTTAGGAATGAGGAACGAAGAGGTAGGAGAAGGGCCTGGGGAAAAGAAAAAATGCCATGGTGAAGATGGGCCATGAGAGTCCTGGCTGTGGACAGCAGGGACAACCGAGTCTTCACCAGAACTACTGCAAAGCTTCTAGAATGCCTTTCAGAGTGGGCGGCCCAAACTCCCAGTTCTCTCTTGCTGCATACCAAACCCAAGGGCCAGGGATTAATGAGAGCGGGGCTCAGCTGGACAGTCTGTCTGCTCCAGGTGCCATCAGCTGTGTGCACTCAACTGCTTTCAACAAGTGCCTTGTATGGCTAGAAGGTTCAAGATGTCTTGATTTACACTGTTGGGGCCCCCATGCTCATTCTTGTGCCCCCGCCTTCTCTCCCGAGTGACTAGATTGGTGTTCTTCACTGTGGATTTAGTCAAAGAGAGTAATTGGGTCTGCCTGGATTCAGGGTCAGGGAAAACAGAGCCCACTTCTTCATGGGAAACGTGATACTGGGTTGGTGGCCCTTTTCAATCCACCACAAGCTGCAGAATGAGAAGTCAGATTACGTTTCCATTGGTGCCTGGGATCTCTTGCTTGAGATGGTTTCCAGGGGGTGTACACTCCCTTGTGCTTCCTGCACATGACTGCATACCTACTAGAGGTGGGTCTCTGGCCTCACAAGGTAGCCGGACTCTTAAGTTTTTTATCCCAGAGTAACATTTTGAATCAGCCTCCCACAAGCTTAGCTAAGGCCAAAGCATTCATGTAAGACAACATGATTAAAGACTTTTCTAAGTCTGGGATCCACACTCAAGGTCACTGCTTATGAGATAGGAACTTTAATTTCCTTATCTTTAAGGGACTATAATAGGATTTATTCTCTAGGAGGTTGTAATGTTAATTGCTGTGTTGCACTAAGGAGTCGGGGACTCTGACAGGGTCATATCGCTGTGTGTGTTTGTTCCTTCATCTGTTTCATTCTAAACAGCTGTCATCAAGGAGATGTACCACCTATTTTGTAATACTTAACATGGAAAAATAATGTTAAAAAGTCAATGATACAATGTTCTTTTTAGGTGTCGTAGAGTCAGCCCCAACTTCTGGTGCCTGGTCCTCACAGTCATTGAGTTCATGGTGGCTGCCATGGTGTCCCTCTGCCTTACGGAAGGTCTTCCTCCTTCTGGCAGCACTTCTCCTTTACCAAGCATGATGTTCTTTCTTCAGGGACTGGCGTCTCCTGGCAATACGTTCAAAGCATATGGCTTCTAAGGAGCATTCTGATTGTACTTCTTTCGAGACAGATTTGCTTGTTCTTCTGGCTGTTCATGGTATAGCCAATATTGTTTGCCAACACCACAGTTCAAATTAGTCAGTTCTTCATTGCTCAGCTTTGTCATGTATATGAGATTATGGAAATACCATTTGCCCAAACAACGCATGGCATTAGGCTGATCCAAAGCAGTGCTGCGGTACATGTAAATAGCGAAGATAATTGCTACATTTTAAGATTCAGGAATGTACTGTACTGTACTGTACTCCAAATTATATATTTAGAAAATTGACAGTTTGTTCCAGATAAATGTACCTATGGAAAGATGAATGGCAAAAGAAGCCCTTATTAGTATATGCTGGGCTGGGGTGAAGAACTAATTAAGATTTTACTGGCTCAACCTCATAGAACTTGCTCAATTGATGAAGGTTAGTATATTGATCTGCCTCTAGGGAGTTTTCTACACATTATTGGATTGACAATTAATTGCCTTCCTTATCACGGTATCATTGTGCAAAGTTACTTGCTTGTAGAATATTTCAGTCTACTCTGCTCTGAAATCCTTCCAAATGCCCAGCTATTCACACAACTTAGTGCAACACCACCAGGCATGTCCAGTTAGAACTGGCTTTCCCAAATGTAGTGGCATGTGATTTCTGCTACCATTAAATAAGTGGCACTGGTGGTGCAGTGATTCAAGTGCTCAGAGGCTAACCAAAAGGTCACTGCTTCAAACCCACCAAGCACTTTGAGGGAGAAAGTTCTACTCTGTCCTGTCGGGAATTGACTCCACAGCAAACAGCAATGACAAGCATTAGTTAACAGTCATCATCCATGTCAGCTACTGCATCGCACCCATCATTTTGATTGATTAATATCCTCACTTATCAAGTACTTCAGTGTATCTAAGAGTCAAACTCTGGGTTTAGCAATGTAATCACTACAATCACCAATTGAATACTATCGAATGCTTGCCTCAAGCTTGTTATCCTATTAGATGCTTTAAAAGGCATTAGCTTCTTAATTCCTGGCATTAATCCCATGAAGTCCAAAGCCAGTCAATGGCACAGGTGGGATTTGAGCCCAGCTCCAAGAATGCCTTTCAAAACTGTCAATACATTCCACCTCTTGAGTCTGGAGAGATGGCTAAGACCCATATTAACAACCAGCAATTATCAAGCCCTTACTGAAGACAGATGCTCTCAGACTTACTTTCTTTGCACAGATTCACCTAGTTCTCCATATCAAAGCCGAACCAACTGCCACCGACTTAATTCTGACCCACAGTGACCCTATCGACCCCAGTAGAACTATTCCCTAGTGTTTCTCGGAAAGGGTCATCTCATCTTTCTCCCTCAAAGTGACTCGTGGGTTCAAACTGCTGATCTTGAGGTTAGCCGCCCAACCAGAACCCACCGTGGCTCCAGGGCTCCTTTGCAGATCCACTCCAAGGCCTGTTGTTGTCAGCACCATTTTATGGGAGGGGAAACTAGACAGGGAATGAAGTCACTTGCTAAAAGTTACTGAAGCTGGTAAGGGACAGAGCCAAGAGGGGTGATTTTCGATTTCTCAGCCCTAACCATCACCCCGTAGGGGCTAGGGTCCCGACCCGATCACGTGGGCTGTGACAGAGGTTTGTAGACAGGATTCTAGGCATGTCTAATTTCGCCCGGGGAGACTTGAAGTCAGTTTTCAAATGGAGTATTGATCTGACAGGGAGACAAGAATGGGAAGGAAGTCAGGTCGAAGAAGCAGAATGAACAAAGAAACGTTAACTCTCAGGAATCAAGGAGATGTGCAAAAACGGCACGTTGTCAGTGATGGTTAGAAAGGGGGAGCTTGAATTCAGGGATCGTTTTGCATTTAATTTAATCTGGTACCCCACCAGCTATTTCAGTATTTAAAATATGGGCAGACACTAGTTACGTAACATCTTAAAAGCAAACAAAACAAAAGCCAGCCCCAAACCTTTGAATTAAAAAAAAACACCCAAATTTGCATTTACAAAGATTTGGAAATATCTTTGAATATAGAAGGTACAAAATCTACCCTTGTAGCATGCCCCCCACTCAATGTTTCCTAATGTGAGCACCTTACATAATCCTGATACATTTGTCCAAACTCAGAAATAATCCTGGTACCACTACTTTTAACTGAAATACAGCAATTCCTTGAATCTTACCAGTTTCCCCACTAGTACCCTTTTCTAAAATGTCACATGGCCTGGATCTCTCATGTCTCCTCTACCTCTTCCCCTCGCTCTTTGTATCTCATGACTTAACGCAATTCCACTTGGGTTGGTCTGGAGTTTTCCATGTTTAGAATCAGTGGATGGACTGAGAGGAACAATACACCCAGCATCCTTTGAACACAAAAGGTCACTCATGTCCACAGCTCTGTGGTTACTATTGTTCAGTCTATTTCCTGGAGTCTATTTCCATGCAGTGTCCCCTCCTGTGGCAGAGTGGAACTGGACTTTCAGGGTGTCGTGGTTATGTACTCGACTGCTAACCGCAAGGTCTGTGGTTTGAATCTCCCAGTGGGTCTGCTGGAGAAAGATATAGCAGTTTCTTCCCATCAAGATGTCGAGTCTTGAAAGCCCTATGTGACTGATTTACTCTGTCCTGTGGGGTGGATAGGAGTTAAAGTCATTATATGCCCATGGGCTTTGGTTTAATTTTTGTTTTTACAGACTTTATAGTTAATTAAGTCTCTGATGAAAATACCCACCCAGTCAAGGCAGATGATCACAGCTGCAGAGTCTTATGCTTTCTTCTTGCCAGTACTCACATGGGCCTTTGCATGCCCCCATTCCCCCGACTTTCTCTATTTTACTCTTAGATTCCCTGTGCTGCTTGGCTGAGGTTTTTTTTATCTCATACAAGCTGTGCCTTGCAAGTCTGCATTTGGCATTTTTTTCTTTGCATAAGCCAAGGAAATAAAAATCATTCCAAACCCAGTGGTCTTGCCACCCCACAAGTGGATTACAAAACCACATACAAAGAGGACATGGGATGTGGTCTTGTACATTTTGACTCTCTCTCCTGAAAATCTGAAGGTGCTGTTGCCTCCCAGTGAAGGACACCAGTGACCCTTTGTTTCTGGGGGCCAGGTCATGAATGCCTTGGGCTAGTGAATTATCGTGTCATTCATGATGGCAGCAGACACTCAAGAAATCACGTAGGAAAAAAGACTGGTTGAATTTTTTAAGGCAGCGGGATGACCAGATATCCCCACCCCCATCCCGCCCTGCCCGGCACAGCCACTGGGTGGGATTTTAGCACCAAACTTTTGATTAGCAATAACCCGTCGTGCTACCTTGCTCCATTAGTAAATTGCAATGTGTCTACCAAAGGTGATGGCATTCACAAGTCTGTCACATCTTCCTGTCCTGCTTGTGTGATAGCATGGTCATATGCTTGTTGGACAAATGCAATATTGGGGGTGTATCCTGTGCCAAAGGACCTGAAGAAGGTCAACTCCAACAGTGACCTCCACCATTCTTCATTACTGTAGACACAGTCTATAGGACAGTGCAAGTACCGTGCCAGGACCATAGATGACCAGAAGAACAAACAAACCTGTCTTGGAAGAAGTCCAGCCAGAATGCTCCTAGGGGGCCAGAATGGCAAAGTTTCACTTCACAGACTTTGGCCAGGAGAGACCAGTTCCTGGAGAAGGACAGCATGCCTGGTAAAGCAGAGGGTCAGTGACAAAATGGAAGACCCTTGAAAGGATGGATTGAGACAGGGGCTGCAAAAATGGTCTCAAGCGTAAGAGGATGGCCCACCCATAGGGTTGCAGTGGTGACCAAATGGTTTTACTCTCTTCTTCTTCTTCCTCATCGCAGGCTACTCCCTTGCCTTTCCTGGTTGCCTCCCTAGACCATCAACACACATTTCTGTGGGTGCTGGGAGTAAGTGGGCAAGTCTGGGAGGGATCCAACCTTAAAATGCTCATCACCATTCTGCTATCAGAGGGGCAGACAAAATTAGGCTTGGCATAAATACCCCTCCCCAGCAGCAGCATTCCTCCATTCTCATCTCTGCTTAAGTCTCTCTTGTTAACAGTGCTAGGATAAACACAACATTCTAGCGATGTATTAGCAGAGGGTGCTGTTTTCTTTCACTTGCCGAGATTGTGTGATAATAAATACCATCGGAAAAAAAATACCTTTGGCCAGCATCCTCAACAATGACAGTAATACCCTTGGAGCACAAAGAATGGACTTGGGAGATGTTTTGCAAAGAGAAGTGAACCCTGTCTGGCCGAGAAGGCCATCTTTGAAGATACAGATGTTGGTACCTTTGAGCCTGGTTCCATATCAGTGGACCAAAGTTGATCTCATTATTTTGTATGTTATTAATGAAATATTTTGGAGATGGCAAATCAGGCATAAGGGTTCTTTTAAAACCTAGTGGTACTAAAACTGCTTGTTGGTTTGAGTCTTCATTCTAGATGTTGATAATGCGCCTCTATGCTAGAAATTTGTAGATGAAATCAATTAATTGTGGGTGTTCCAAATAATTCCAGTCAAATGGAAGAGATAGGCTTCCCTCACCACGTTGTTTGCTTGACTCTCTTACATTCAACTATCTAGTCCCTCCTTTGGTGGTGTGCCTTCCCAAATGAATCTTATTCCCAGATGTCCACCTGCCTGCAGGTCATTTCTATGGTCCACAATCCTTTAGAACTCTACATTTCAAACAAATAACGATCCTTTTCTCCAACAAAGGAAAAGCAAACAAATGAGGAACCAAACCCCAACCAACACTTTAAGCCAGAGGTCTCCAAACATATTTAGTTTGCTTACCTTAGAAAAAAAATTACTCAGTGCCCATAATCCAAGCTAAAGCAGAAGATAATTCCGGGAGAAAGACAATACATGCTGCTCCTGGAAAGAGTTACAATCTTAGACACCTCCTCCTCATTGCCAGGGCACGAGGGGTGGGGCAGTTCCCTGTCCTATAGGGTCACTGTGAGTTAGAATCGACTTGATGGGTTTGGTTTGGGGTTGGTCCAATGCCCTCCGCCCGGGGGAGGGAAGTCTCTCACAGTTTAGAAAACACTGCATGAAATGTTGCCATTTTCTTTTGTGGTCATCATTCTCCCTGTTTCGGAACTTGTAACATATCGGTGAGTGTTCAACCTGGTCTTTGTTTCAGGAAATGCCTCTGTGTGTGTGTATGTGTGTGTGTGTGTGTGTGTTCATCCTGGTACTGACTCTCATTTTTCGTGCTGGGCTCTCTAATTTCCTTGGGGAAAACTGGTGGGTTCGTCTCATTAATCTTTTCATCATGAATCTATGTTCTCTTCCTTAGGCACAAATATCATAATGTGATTCCCCCTCAGGGCGTCCCTCTTAGCATCAAGACCAACCTGTCAGCTTTCCCAGAAATCCACACAACTATAGCCTTGGCACTTAGCTTCTGCTTCATAGTCACACTCCTGTCCACCTCACCTGTGCGACCTTCCAGCTGCTTCTTCACGCTTCCCCTCGGTGGTAGCTCAGTGTCCTGCTGTGTCCTTTGAACCTGAGAAAGCTTCCAAGATGCAGTTTCAGTCCCAGTCATTGTAGTGCATGTGAAAAGAAGTTTGGAGCAAGGGAAAAGTACAGTCATTTGTCCGACTCCTGGGAGAATGCCATAAAATGAGACCATTGCTGGGGAAATCTTGACTTGGGCTGTTGGGAGTTTCGGAGAAGCCTGGTACTCCCTTCAGATGATGAATGGTCTTCCTCTCTGGTTCCCGATGTCAGTTGCCATGGAGCTGTTCCAGGAGGCCTCACTTGGCTGATGTGATCTCCGATGGTGAGGAGGAGTTTTTTGGCTTCATGACCTGGTGTGAAGAGAGTCCCCTCCCCTCTAAGTTACTCTTGACATGTCCTTTTACTACCTATAATCTTCAGTGATTATATACTTTGAAGTGATTGTATACATTCCACTATTTATGTGCAAGATGTAAAAGTGAAGTATATTTCACATGAAACGGTACAATGAAGTAGGAACCACGGTGGCAGGTAGTGGGTGACACGCTGAGGTGGCAAATACCAAGTCAGAACTTGACGTCACCACTCCCCTGGCAAGAGAGCCCCGAGGCGGTCTGCGCCCCTAAAGACTTACAGTCTGGGAAGGCCTAGGGAGTCATTTTTCTCTGCTTCTACAGAGTGGCTCTGAGCTGGAATCCGCTTGCACGCAATGGGTTTTGCTTTATAAAGAACCATGTTTCCCAAAAAAGTGTGATACAATTTTCAGGTGCATGGGCCAGCACTCAAATGAGCCAGGGTGGGTGAGAAAAGCAGACACTCACACTTTATCCTGGATTAGGGGCTCTAACAAACATTTTTAATTGCTCGTGGGGGTGCATGAACTACTTTTCTTTTAAAGGGAGCATTAGGTCAGAGAAGTTTGGGAACCCATGATAATGAGTACTGCACACATACACAGTGAATTAGAACAGATGAAGTGGATCTGTGGTTATGGCCTGAAAACAAAAGAAAAGGGTAAAATCACATAGTACTATTGGTCTCTCAAACAATGGGGGGGGGAATTAATGGATGCTTGTTCATTTATGTTTTCCTCTGGTATTTTTTCATAGGAAGAAAGAGATATTTGGTGAGGTGAGGAACAAAAGATGAGAAATCAAGTGATGTTGTCAACCTTTTGCCAGAATGATATGATTGATAATTACATGCAGCTGAGCAGAAACAACGTGGGCATGCTTAGAATTTGCTAAAGTACTTTCTCTGCTTCCTTCCCTGGGGGCCTGTTAAAATTCTTCAGTGTAAGAGCATTTGAGTGTTTTTTCCCCCTACCGAACCTATTCAAGCATGCAGAGTGTATGCCTTGCTGACATTCTCCAAAGGTGATGTTGTTACTTGCCTTTGAGTTCGCTGTGAGTCATGGTGACCTTATGTGGAACACCATGAAAAGCTGCCTTTTCTTGCGCTCCCCTCACATTGAGGTGTGGGAGCTTGTTGTTGCAGCCATTATGTCTATCCACCTCTTTGAGGGTCCCTCTGCTATTTCTTGGCCAACAGAAGGTTCAGGGTTCCAATGCACCCCAAACATATTGTTTCAAGGACCAATAAAAACTCCAACGGCAGTTTGTAGAATTCTTTACAATGTGTGTATCAGTTTATTCACCAACTTTAAAAGAATTCTAGTTTTCATTTTTCTCTGAAGCTTTTTCATGTCTATATAACTAAATTCATTGCATCTTCTGGTACAGTGTGTGGTGTCACCTTCTATAGACTGAATTTGGCAGATCAGCAAAATGCCTGTGTCTTAGACTGGCTTTTCTAGAGAAACAAAACCAGAAAAAATAAATATATATCATGTATATATGTGTATATCTATATCTATATATCTATAGATAGAAGAAAGAGAATGGAGAGAGAGAGAGAAAGGAAATGGCTTATGTAGTTATAGAAGTTGGCAAGGTCCAAGTCCAAAGGTCAGAAGCCTGGCTTCTTCGAACTCATTGTGCCAGTTGTAAAATCTGTTGTAAATTTCAAACTATTAAGCGTGAAGGGGTGAGTTTAACCTGTCAATCAGGTTGCGACTTGATGGCCTCATTTGGAAGCACTATGGAGATCCATATCTCTCTGGAGGCAGGATAGGTACTCACTCCCAGCAAGACATTACTGACGAGTCTGAGGGAGCTACACTGATATAGCCAGAGCTCTGGAGAGGGGAAAGCCACGTGGAGACCCCTCCCAACACTGAGATGGCTCTGCTGCCACTGAATCCACAAGACTTTCCACCCACTGGCCTGTGATCTTCCTGTATTGGGCATTATTGCATAGCTGCCTGAGTCTAGTGAATTAGTATTGGACATATGGGCTAATATTAGAACTGGCCTGGGATGTTTCTAAATATATAAGTACTCTTTTATATATAAAGCTCTTTCTTATACACACGTGAGTGACCTTGAATTTGTTTCTCTAGTTTACTCAGACTAACACACTTATGTAGCTGAAGGGACTGACAAACCCCAAATGGAGATGAATTCAGTCTGCAGTTAAGATGTCCAGATGCTGAGTCACAGGCTATAGAGCCTAGTGAGCAGCAGACAATATGGCAAGCCAGTGACTCAAGTTCAAAGAACTGAAGGTCAGGGGATGATCAACTAGAAGTGGGGTTCATTTAGATCCTGAAGAAAGTATAGGGCTTTGCCAGAATGTTCACATATATCAGAAGCAGGCCACAACCTTGAGAAAGCTTCCTTTCACCTGATTGTCTTCTTAAAGCAGATTTCATCATGAAGGTATTTACATTATAGCAGATATCATGATAGTGTGGTGATGGTAGGGTGTGTCAGTGTAGGGTGTGTGGCTGCTTTAGAACTGACAAATACTTCAAGATCATGACCCAGCCAAGCCGACATACAATCTGAATGATATAACTTTCCTTCTTAAATATTGGCTTTGAGCTACTTTTCCAAAGATTGTGGGTACTCCAAGTCCCAGGATACTTGCTGCTGGTGCTGATGGAGAAGAGCTTTGTTATTGGAAGAAGTTTATTCCCACCTGGATATCTTTTGAGAATCACAAATGGTCCTTTTTGGACTTGAGGGGATAAATATTACTTTCTCCACTCCCTTTGAGTATGAAGTCCTTGTTGTCACTGTTAAGATTAAAAGATACATGCCAAAGTAAGAGGTCCAACTTGGCCTGAGTCTCACCCAAACAGATATATTTCTTACACTGTGAGCCTTTGCAAAATCAGATAACTCCTTGTCCCAAGGAAAGCATTGTAATAAAAGCTCCTTTAACCTTCATACAACTTAACAATTCTGGTTGGGTAGCACACAGGGAAAAAGGTTAGAATAACATTCCATTATTAATTGGGGTAAAATTGTATGGATATGCCTAACAATTCCATCTAAGTGTAGAGAGGGGAGAATCTAGGATGATTGGGAATGGAATGGGGTCATCATGAGTCAGAATCCACTCAATGAATTTGTGTTTGTTTCTTTGGATTTGGGGGAGTGGACAAAGAAGTCACAGAAAGGGGTCTTTGATGTAGCTCTGAAGTGGACAGTCTTTTTTCTCTCTCTCTCTCTCTTCTCTCTCTCCCTCTCTCTCTCTCTCTCTCTCACACACACACACACACAGACTTCCAAATATTTGAGGTTGGAGAAACATGAGTGAAAACTCAGACAGAGAAGACCCTGCGAGGAAGGCGCGATTGCGGTGTATGTGAAATTATAACTGGAGTCCGTTATAAAGTCACAAAACCCCAATGCAAGTTTAAAGCACATGAGCAACTGTCTTATTTTCCTGACAGTTCCTTGTTTTCTATACCATGCACTTTACAGTTGGAGCCCTTGAAGGTGTGGACAGCACTGTCCTTCGCTCGGTTCCCATTCATTTGTTCAGTCTTCAAAGCACCAAGAGCTTTTGGGAATAAAATCAGAGCACACATGTCAAAGTAGAAGATATCTCCTTCTTTGAGGCAATGAAAAACTTAGTATTGGCGTTATTGTTTTTCACATTTGTTGTTAAGTTCATATCGTGAACCCTAAAGGTCATAAGCCACGATGACATCAGGACTTAAGCTGTTGAGAGATCGTGGAAGGTGAATTCAAACCTTTTGCCATGGACTCTACAGGACAGAGGAGAGCAGATCCATAGGGTTTGAGGGTGTCCATTTTATGGAAACAGATTCCCAATGACCACCCCTGCCCCTGCGGAGCCTTGGGTTCAAACTGCTGATCTTTCAGGCAGCCCAACGCTTAACTCGCAGCACTACCAGGGCTTCAATGAAGATGTATTGGAGACTGGAATGTTCATGTGTGTTTCCCAGTGACATTGCTCATAGGTTGTTTTTTAAAAATCATTTGCTTCCCAACCAATGACTTAAAAACATAAAAATTGATCCCCATAAGAAATCAGCTTGAATAAGGTCATGAGAGGGTTTCTGCCTCAGTTCATTTCAGCAGTCATCCATGTAGGAACTTAAAAAAAAATCTGGCACAAAATTGTCACTGTAGGATGACCTTCCCACTTACTAAAAATCACTTCAAATTTCATAAGAATTGCCTGAAACATAAAAGGAGCCTTTAGAAATGTTAAGTAGTGTTTTTGTCTGCTTCTCAAAACTCAGTCATTAAGGTTGGCACACAGGGATTGCGAGTGATTTGTGTGTTAAGGAGCAGGTCATTTATAGAGGAAGAAAAATGGTCTATGGGAATTCGGTACTTAGTCAAAGAAAGGTTATCTAATCCAGAAGGAATATTTTAAAAGAACAACCTAGGCTTTTAAAGTGTTTTAATAACCTCGCCCAAGATTTCGTTTTGGTTTCAAAGGTGTATTTCTGGTTGTGTCTTTGGAACCTCCCAGTCGTGCTACTGAGGTAAGATGTGGCACTCAGCTCCCAGAAAGATCGCAGCCTGGGGCCTCCTACACGGCAGCTCCACACTCTGTCCTACAGGATAGTTGGAATTGACTTGGTGGCAGTGGATTTGGCTTATTTGGTTTCTTCACTCCCGGGGCCTTTCACATTCCTTCAATCTTGGTTCTCTTTCTGGTCTTTGGCAGTCGCCAGTCCTTCCAGACGAGGCTTCCATTTATGCTTCCCCAGACCTCTAATTTCTAGAAGAGCTAAATGATAAACCTCCCCATTCGTTCAAGTGCAGTATTTCTTGTAGGCTACCATGGTGCGTGTCTGAAAATGGAGCTTATTATCCATCTTACTTACTTGGGACCTCTCTCCCTCATGAACTAATACACTTTTAATTTTTTAAAAAATTAAGCTTTTGCACCCAAGGGAGATGAGAAGCAGGGTAGGGGAGAAAGAGAAAGTATTGGGAGGTCTGATGGTATCATTCTTAGGTGCCATTGGTTCATTGTTCACCATTGTTCACCACTGTTCTCCTGTCAATCCATCCTGCCCAGGATCTTCCTCTTTTACATTGCCCCTCTAATTTATCGAGCACAAAGCCCTTCTCCAAGGGCTGATCTCTCCTGACTACATGTGCAAAGTATGTGAGACGGAATCTAGCCATTCGTGTCTCTTGACAGATTTGCTTGTTTTTCAGGGAGTTCATGGTACTGTCTATCTTCTTCTCTAGCCCCATAATTCACATGCATTGATTGTCATGATTCAATGTCCAACGTGTACATGGGTGTGAGTAATTGAGGTTTGATACATTGTTTAAAATGGTGAATGTGAAAATGATCATCAGATGTGTACAACCCTACCTAATTCACAATGAAAGGAAAAAAAATTAGTTAGACTGGGACTGCATGTGGTTTCTCTTTCATTTGATGGCAGTTATTTTCTTCCTTGGAGCCTGGGATGAAGCATGAGTTTTATATGGGTCTTGTTTTCTATATGTGCTGACAGACTTCTTGTTGCTAAAAATGATACCAGGAAAAATTACTGTTAGAACTGAATGCAAGCGGAGTTTTTAATGGAGGGTATAGAAGAAAATTTAGATAGCAACAGCGCAGTTCAGACAAATAGGTCCTATAGTCCTAAATGCCTTGATTATCTGCACAGAGGAACTAACCCTTGTTTAAACAGTTTCCACTATGTACTGACCTGCAAAAAACTTGCAAAGATTTAAGTCTGGCAGGTGTACCTCAGCCTGTTAGGTTTTTATGAATTCTATCCTCATTGTCAGGGTTTCCCCATTGGTCTTTTTTGACATCACTATTTTCTTCTGCAAGTATACATGATTCAGAATTAATTTAACATCAAAGTCAATCGTCTCAGTTCCCAAATCCCTAGGAACAACCTCTTCTACTCACTTTGTATTGATTCTGGGAAGATTTGTCTTCATTTTCTTTTTTTTTTTTTTGTCTTCATTCTCTAAAGGCCACCTCACCAGGGCATCTCAAACTTGTTACTAGGTGTTCTCCACCCACCCAATTCTCAGATTCACTTCCTTGTAGCCAGAAGAGAGAGGGTTTCTCCTCACTGTGTTGGATAATGCTCCTTCTTTTAGATCGATCCATTTTTCCCTGGCAGGGAAGCAACCAACTTGGTGTTATTGAACTCTTTCCTTGGAGGATATTTGTTTCTCTGTATGAAGAAATGAAAAATAATTCATCACGATGTACTACCCGAACATCATTGAAACAACTCAAAAGCTAATTTCAAGGTGTCCTAAAAGAATCATTTTCATTTAAGCTGCTCAGTCTTGGGTAATTAGGAGATTTTAAAATGTCAGCAAAAGCCATTATCAAAATTTGCATTTATTACAAGTATCACTTCAGAGAAAAGGATAAAAGCAAGTACTGAATAATTTAATCAGATTGGAGAAAGACTTGGGAAACAGAAAATTATCTAAACTCAGTGAAATGATTTTTAAATTGCCTTTCACACAAAGGCACTCGAATTCTTCCTATCAAAATCACTTATCAAAAATTAGCTGTATTGTTGTTTTTTATTAGTGTCTTAGGCTGTAGTATTGAGTAAGAGTGCAAATAATTAGGCAATTTCTTTTGGTTCCCTACATTATTGGAGAAAGAACCCAGATGAAAAATGAGAGCAAAATTTGGAACAGCATTTTGACAATGTTAACCCAAACTAAACCAAACTCATGGTCACAGAGGCAAGTCAGACTCATGTCAAACCTTTGTTGCTGTCACTGTTGTGAAGTGCCCCTGAGCTAGTTCTGACACATAGCGACCCTGTGCACAGCAGAAGGAAAGCCTGCCTGGTCCTGCACCATTGTTCCTATGCTTGAGTCCAGTGTGGCAGCCACTGTGTCCATCCACCTTGACGAGGACCTTCCTCTCACTCACTGCCACTTCACTTGACCTAGCATGGTGTCCTTCTCTCCGGGGATTCACAGGACTGTCTCTCCTGAGACCACATCCAAAGAGCCATCCTTACCTCTCAGGAGCACTCTGGTCACACCTCTTTGAAGACAGATTGATTTGTCCTTCTGGCAATCCATGGTACGCTCTATATCCTTCTCCAACACCACAATTCAAACACATCGATTCTTCCTTAATCAGTGTGCAACTTTCCCATGCCTATGAGGCCAATCAAAATACCATGTCTTGGGTCAGGCACACCTTATTCCTCAGAGGAACATCCTTGCTTTTTACAGCTCTGAATATGTGTTCTGCAGCATTTACCCAATGCACCGAGTCTATTGTTTTCTTGATCCTGTTGGCATTTGAAATACCAGCATGACAACAATACACTTCCAAGCTGACAACAACACACAAGGCACATAGTACAACAAACTGACAGAGAAGTGGTGGAGACACCCTATGGCATAGAGTAAAACTGACTCTTGGTGTTTCTGAGACCGCTAATCTTTCTCAGAGTAGACAACCTCATCTTTGTGCCTCAGAGGACCTGGTGGGTTTGAACTGCTAATCTTAGGGTTAGTAGCTCAGTGTGAAGCCCACTGCCACCAGAGCGCCTCTTACAATGTTATGAATTGCTAACATTAATTGGCCCAGTTCCAGCAGAATCTTGGAAATGACAGAAGTTTCTGTCACGTATAATCCTTTTTCCTTTTTCCATGTCTATTTCCATTGAGTTCATTCTGACTCCTAGTGACTATAGCAAATCTGTGGGACAGGGACATACCCTAGGGGGTTTCCAATGCAGCAAAGTTGATGGAGGCAGGTGGCTAGATCCTCTTCCTGCAGAGCCACTGGTGGATTAGAACCTCTGCCCTTTCCGCTGCCTGCTGAGAGCTTCACCTCTGAGCCACTAGGACTTTTCCCCTTTCCCAGATGGTAATGGAATGACCCTCATACCAACTGAGTCATTTCAGCTCCCTCGTGTTTGAAGGGCATGTTCTCCAGAGGGACCAGTCCCTGAAGAAGGACATTGTGCATGGTAAAGTCAAGGGGCAGGGGAAAAGAGGAAGGCCCTTGATAAATGGCTGCAACAATGGCCTCAAACCTCAGAACAACTGTGTGGATGGTCTGAGACACTGGGGTGCGTGTAGGGGATGGATGAGTCGGAGCCAACTTGACAGCACCTCAACAACAGTGACAATGTTTTGAGATTCGCTGTGAACATACCCAGACTGTCATAAAATCCACAGTGGCCCTATTCAAAATCTCTACCTGACCACTTTTCAATGCCCGTTTATGAAAACGACACCAGCACCAACAAGGAATTTTCCTGTTTGAGTAAGTTTTTTCTGTTTGAATTTCCAAGTCACAAGTTTGTAAACAAGGCAAGACCTTGAAGCACCACTTCGATTATAAGCTAGTTCAACGTTAATGGCATACATGCTTATCATTTCACTTTGCACAAAGTTAGTAATGCTCACATTTTGATCAAGTGGATCATAACTTCCGTTTTCCTGCCCAAGTTCATGTTCCAGCTTCCCTGACCAACCTTCCAGTATCATTTCCCAGGATTACCAATGAACTCTCTGTAGCCAGTTGTGCTTTTGTTGTGATGGCCAGCATTCTGCCAGAGTGTGGCTTTTATCTGCTGCCAACCATTTCTTGGGACTTAGCACTTCTAGTTTTCACGCTGTGCTGAGAAATGACAATAGCCAACTGAGGTTGAAGTTGATGGCCAGGAAGCTTGTGGCCCTGTCCCCAATCCCAGTGGGTTTCAGACAAGTAAGTCATTAGGTTCTGCGAGCCATTCTCATTCTTTGGAGAAAGCTAGGGAAGAAGCCCTGTCTTCATTCCTGTTCTGAAGAATTCTAGAAAATCTTCATAATCCTCCTTTCTTAGTGGCCAGCTGGGTCTGTCTCCAGGAAGCCTTAGGAATCATCATGCTGGCTTCTATGCTCGGATCCTGTTTGCTATTGCTCTAGGAGAGCCCAAATTTAAACATGACATATGGAGGCACAGACAAGACCAAGTCACCTAGATGAGGGGGCCCAAGGAGTCACACAAAGCTGGCCATTTCTATAGGACATGGACAACAAAGGAAAGTGTCACAAATCCCGCTGGTGGCAGATCAATTGATGACAGTCGCAGGCAGAACTACAGAAGCTAGGAAGGGACCATGTGTGGTGTGTGTACACTATTGTAGATAGTAAAATCTCACAAGATTGGCTCAGGGTTCTGCGGCCATGGCAGGCATTTTATGTGACTCCGGTACCACAGTTTCCATCAAGAACAACCCCAGGCAAGTCCATAAGGGCTAGATTCTCCCTCCCTGGCCTGACGAGTGGAGTAGTGATCCACGTTGAAGCACAGTCTGCCTGAAAGCAAAGCATTTCACTTTGGGAGTCAGTGTTAGAAAGAACTAAGTGGAGGCTGCGTCTATGTGGAGACTCAAAAAAATGGATCCAGGGCTCCCATTGTAAACAGCAGCCTCCCATGAACCTAATGCTGAGAATGTACATTGGAATGCAATATGTAGTAGTGGATCAAGAGGCAGTTGTGCAAACAGGACAAGGGATTACTGCATAGTTTAAAATTTAGAAAGATGTAAAAAAATTTAGAAAGATGTGAATCAGGGTTGCATCCCCTCACCATATTTATTTAATCTCTATGATGAGCAAATAATCAGAAAAACTGGATTATGTGAAGAGGAATTTGACATCAGGATTGGGGGGAAGGTTTATTAAGCTTTGAAATGCATATGGACTCCACCTTGCTTGCTGAAAATAATGAACCACTTGCTGATGGAAATCAAAGATTGCAACCTTCAGCGCCGATTACAGCTCAATGTAAAGAAAATAAAAGTCCTAATAGTAAATAGAGAAAAGATAAAAGTTGTCAAATGTTTTGAGAATTGAATAGAATCTGTGCATTTGAATTGCAGTGCTGGTAAAGACTATTGAATGTACCACAGACTGTCAAAACGAATCTGTTTTGGAAGAAGTACAGCCAAGCACTCCTTAGAGGCAAGGATGTGAGAATGGGTCTCACATCTTTTAGAACTGCAAGGAGAAGTCCATATGCTTGGTCATGCAGCGGGGCAGAGAAAAAGAGGAAGGCTCTCAACAAGACGGACTGACACAGTGACTGCAGTGATGAGTTCCAACATAAGCCTCCAAGTCAAGGCCACCCTGCAAGACAGGGTGGACCTGCCCCTGGGGGTTTCCCAAACGGTCACTCTGGAGAGTAGAAACTCTCATCTCCCTCCTAGTAGTTTCCAACTGCTGACTTTGAGGACCACAGCTCCGTGTGTAACCCCAACATTCCCAGTGCTCTGTGACTGATTCTGGTCTTCTCCAGTGTCTTCTCTTGAAGTTGTATCTGATTTTCTTCCAGGTTTCACTGAAATTCACTGGGGAATGGAAGAATTCTGCTTTTGTTTCTTGTTCAGGAAGATCTCGATCCTGATAGTCTTAGGAGAAGACACCTGCATTCACATGATGGCAGTGAAAGGAAGAGAGCGACTATTTGATCTCTATCACCAGTTAGAGAGTGACTTTCTTCAGCACCAGGACTATGTCTTAGACTTCTCTCTCCTGCAGCAGGATACACTGGGGTGCTCAAACTGAAGACAAAGTAACCCCTCCTGAGGAATTGATTTCCATTGGAAGTATCCATGCTTTTGACCCTTGCATCCAAAAGCCTGGATGTGGGTTCCCCAAAGCCGGTTAGTTAAAGATGTTTCTCTTGGGTTTGCATCTGATGCAGTAGAAGGGGGATCCAAACCAAGACAAATATAGTTAATCATGGCCTGAGTACCCATTTAATCACCAGATGTTTCAAAGTGTCCACCCAGATTTAGACATTTTAATTACAACCAGACCTCTACCAGGAGTACTTTATCACAATTCCAGAATGGATCATTTAAGAATAACTTAATTTTAGCATCGTAAACAAAATTATAATTGAATTTTTCTCAGCCTTCATTAAAAAATAAAGCCGTTTTCTAATTACAAAATCCTATATGCTCATTGGGAAACAATACCAAAAAGTCTTTGAAGACAGAGCAGCATAGAGATGAAACTGAAAACCACCTGCAATCCTTTATCTTACTGAGGAATACATGGAATATTGCTATAATTATGAGATTTCTGCTATGTCTCTCTCTCTCTCGCTCGCTGACATCAAGTTGATGTCATAACAGTGACTCCACTGCGGGCTGCTGAGACCGTCACTGCTGATGGGAGTAGAAAGGCCCGTCTTTCTCTGACTGAACTGCTGCTGGTTTTGATCTGCCGACCATTGGATTACAGCCCAATGCATAAATACTACACCAACAGGGGCCCTTTGTTAGTTAGCAATAGATCATTAATATAGCTAGATTCTTTAATAAAATATCCTCCATGCCATAAAAAATAATTGGAAACATTACTATTTTTATGACTGCAAATGCATGTGACATTCTTTAGTTATTGTAGGGTAGGGTCTTTTGATTCTAATTACCACCTACTATAAATAATCCCTTGATAAACATCCTTCGACATCTCTCTTTGACTACATACCTTCTTATTACATGAAGGTTCCTTGCTAAAGGAGGAATTAATGACTCAAAGGATATGAATAATTTTACGACTTTAGGAATACTGCCAAATTACTTTTCCCAAAAGGTTCAGCCATTTTACATGCCACTAAATATTTCGCCAAACCCTTGCCAACATGAAATAATTAAAATATAATTAGCCAGCTTGGGAAATAGCATCCCCTATTTATTTTAACTTTTCTATGTATATATTTTTGATGAGTTTTATTTCTCTGATTATATTTTCCTATGACCAGTTGGCTAAGCATTACTAAACATTTAGATATGAAGACTCATCTAAACATGGTGGTTTGAAGAGTTAGCCTGCATGGTTGGAAAGGTTAGAAGCTTGGAAGTTCTACCTAGAGTCTACCCAGATACAACTTGGTTCAAAAAGGGGGGCGAAACAAACAGGCTAGGGAGCACAATTCTGCATAGGCTCCAACCCAGTTCACAACTGAGGTAGACCTGGATCAGCGGTCACTTGAAAGCCACTGGTACTGACATAGCTCAAATCACTAGATCTACAAGTAGATAGATTTCTACAAGGAAGCTTTTAAGTGAGCATTTATCATGTGCTCTTTTTGTGCTTTGTAAACAATTAACTTATTTGATCTTCATGACAACTCTGAGACAAGCAGCCTTACATTCCCCTTTTTACTGCAAGCAGGGAAAGGGTAGTTTGCTGAATAGAGTACAGCCAGCCCAAGGCAGAGCTGAGGTGGGAAGGTTAGTACACCCTTGACCACTCTGTATGAACCCTTTGGTCCCATCTCAAACAGAAGTTGCGTCAGTTCACCAGCTTGTTATGGGAGGCATTGTCATTCCTTCAGGATAGATCAGAACAATGAAACCCAGAACATGACATGAACAATTGGTTGACGACCATACTGATCAATCCTGTGATTCAGAGCTCAAATGCTGGTCTGTCTGCCCCCCTTCATGTCCCACAGTTCCTTGGACAAACACAGCAGGTGGTGTAATAGTAGATGAATGAATTCCCACTGGAATGGCTCCATAAGAGGGAAAGAGGTAATGGGCCAGCAGTCACAGAGTGGGACGGTGCTAAGAATGGAGGGGGGGGTAACTCATGGGAGGCCTCCTCGTAGTGCATCTCTTGGGAAGAGGGTGGGGAAAGATGAGAGGAAAAGAGAGAGCACCTGTGGGCAGAGAATGGTTAGGATAGATGAAAGAAAGCCTACTTGCAGGCAAAGACTTTGAGTGCTTTGGGACAGGGACTGTATATGGACATGCTGGTCAAGTAGCCAGAGCAGAGTGGTGGTCCTCAGAATGACTGGGTCAGTGTTCACATTGAAGGTCAGATTTGCTTAGAAGCAGGCTCAGAACTAAGGCTCCAGTGTTGGTGAATTCCAGGGGGAAATGGGTAGGGAAGTGAAATAGGAAGGGAAAGAAGGCGAGCAGGGGTGCGAGTGTTGGGGAAGACTCAAACTCAAGATGATCTCATGGTTCCTCAGGAGGGTGAATTTTGCCTCTGAACTTGTCCTGTCAAGAAGCACAGTGGCTGGTTTTCTGTGGTTAAGTGTGCCAGCCATCACAAGCTGGGATGAGGCTGGGCTGAAACAACCCCAGTGCCCAAGGTCCAGGGAGCAGCCGTTAGCAGCAAAGCAGACCAAACGACACAGGTCCACACATTATAATCCTGAGAATGATTGTGTCCACATCAGTTCAGCTTCCAAGTCCTCGTGACAACTGCCGGAGATTTTAATTTGACAATTGAGCGGCACTTCCCACAGAGTCTCCAGGTACCAGGCAGGAGGGGAAATTATATTAAGTTCTTTACACTGTGACCAATTAGACAGCCTCGGTGGGAGTTAGAATTCACTCATTTAAAACCATGGTTTTCTAGGGGGCAATACAGAACGGGACAAATAGTTCCAAGTCTCCAGCTTAGAGGGGGAATGTTCTGATCCAATTGGAGCTTTGCAAATGGCAATAGTTAAGCTAGGGTCAGGGCATTTCAATTTTCTGTCTCCCAGGGCAGGTTTTAATAAAGTCAGGGAACTAGTAATCCCAAAGGCTTTTCTAACAGCAGGATAACAAGTCATTATGTATTATGTATTATATTAGGAAATGAAATATGCCTTTCCAATTGTCATCACCCCAAAACACATTTCAGCAATTGATTAAGCCGAAACCAGGAGAAAGTCATTTTTCCTTACTTGTGTTTTCATAACCTAAGGTCCTTGTCGTAGGCATCAGTTGATCTGGGTTCTGCAGCAAATGTCTGCTTCTTTCAAGTATTCATAGACTTCGCCAATAGAGTAGCTTGATAGCAGTGCTTCATTTGTTGGAAAAATAGTCTCTATTTTATTGTTTTAATCCTTCTTCTCAGATATTTAGGAGAACATATACTTCATAGTTCATGCAGATACTCCAGAGACATTCACACACTCCAGCCAGGCACTGGGTTCATGGGTCCATGAGCCAAATCCGTGTCCAGCCAGGGGTGAAAAAAAGTTTGTTTGTTTTATGTTATTTTAATGGTTCAGACTTTTTAAAAACTTCAAGATGACTTTGGGGCATGTGAAAACTATGGGAAATGCAAGCATCACTGCTCGTGAATAAAGCTTTAATGATACATCGCCGTGCCCATTTATTGTTGCATTGTCCGTGGCTGCATTCTCGCAACACTGCAAGCATTGAGTAGTTGTTACAGAGGTGGTCAGGTCCACAACACTGAAAATGGTCACGATTTCACCCTTGTTAGAAGACATTCACTGATTCCTGGGCCTTCATTTGCCCACATTTACCCAGCTTGGAACAGCCTGAGGACCCCTGAGCCATAGGAAATGATGTCATGCAGACCTTACAAATGAAGTTCATTTTGCCTTTTTAGGTAAGAGCATGGATCACATTTCATCTTGATGGGCAGGGTACTGCCAGACACACAGAAGGAGAACTTTGATCTAAACCATATGAGTGTCTGAAGTGATCATCCACTTCCAGGGGCCTGGATCGTCTGAATGACTATCATTTTTGCTCTGTCTGTGAGTAATGTGTCCTTATTGAGGCACTGACTGATGCTTTCCAGCTTTTTGGACACCATGCCAGAGAGTCCACGGGGTTCTTTCCTTGTGACTTCCTCGTGACTGCTCAACAAGGCGATGGGCACACTTACTCTGAGCACACTTACTCTTCAATTGAATGGAGGAGAAAGCTTCTTGGCTCTGCTGGTCTTACTGTGATCCCCTCGAGATGGTTCTCAGATCAGGAAGGAAGGTGGTGTAACAGCATCTCAATATGGAAGAATGACACATGTATGAGACCTCACCTTTTCATAAAACTACAAATAATGACGACAGAGCAATCAAAACTTGCTGAAGTATATGAATGTGCTCATCTGCCTATCTATTCTATTGTCTGTCTACTCTGAAAAGATTTAGTTATCCATGTTTCTTAGTCCTTTACCCTAAGGCTTCTGCATGCTGCTTGTTGTATCAAGAGAACTGACATTTGAAGAGGATAATGAATAGATTTGACCTCTGGGTGAACAGACCTGCACCCTGGTCGGTGGAGCCATAGATTTGGTTCAAAGGCTGGGCGCTGGTGCACATGTGTGTCACGTGGCTGCTGTTTTGGTAGTAGTTACAGGTTCGGCTCTGTCCATTTTTCTCTTGTGTGTCTGGCTGCACTTCAAAAGTTGCCTTTAAGAATTGTATTTTGGAAGTTCAGAGTAGAAGCTATTATTAGCGGTGTTTGTGGTTGAATCATGAGGTCAGACTTGGCAGGGGACACTGGAGGGTGTGCGAAGGCATGCCTCAGCAGCCATCTGCTGCCACTCGGTGCCTTGGGGAGCAGCCTATTCCTGGGTGCAGATGACATGGCTTTGCCTTCTGATTCGTAGAAGTGTGTGTTGGAATAATGGAATGTTGTCCTTCAGAGTGCAAAATGCTTTGAACAAATTTCTATTCAGAATTTGGTATCCTAATGAGGCAGTACTAACATATGAATATACATATATATGTATATTTAAACACTATCTATATTTTAATAAGTTTTATTAGGTCAGGGCCCGAGTTGATCTTATTCATTGTTCTACCTGTTCCTTTGACACAGACTTGGAATGATTGATCAATATCTATTGGATGAATGAGGGATTGAAGGATTGAGTGATGGCAGGAAAGAGCACACTTGGAATTATTAAGGGGGATATCATATGTTAAATTGAGGAGTAGATGAAAATCAATGGTGAGAAGGGTGCAGGAGGTCTGGCAGGGATGGATCAAGGACAGTGTGGCTGAGAGGAATTCCTGAAACCCACATAAAGGCTGAACATGATAGTAGGACAAGAGGAAAGTAAAAAGAAATAGGTAAAAGAAGTAGGAAACAAAGGGCATTGACAGAGATCGAAACACAGACATATACACATGTAAATATATTTATATACTACAAAAGGGAAATAGATCTTTGTACTTATACTTATAGGGTTAATATTAAGGAAACACATGGGCAGTGGACCCCTACTCAAGTATTTTCCCAATACAAGACCACTTTTTTTCTAATAATTTGAAAGTCTGAGATGCTCATCTTCCCAACACGATCACTGAAGACAAAGTAGATGCATAAGCCAATGTGGCAAAGAAAGCCGAAGGTGCCTGGCTATCAAAAGATATAGCATCCGGGGTCTTAAAGGCTTGAAGATAAACAAGCAGCCATCTAGCTGAGAAGCTACAAAGCCCACATGGAAGAAGTATAGCAGCCTGGGTTATCACGAGGAATTGAGGGGATCAACTATCAGGCATCAAGGAACCAAAAAAATCACACCATTGTGAATGAGGAGGAGTGCAGAGTGGGGATCCAAATCCCATTTGTAGACAACTGTACATTCCCTCACAGAATGCTTAGGGAGGGGATAAGCTTCCCCACTATCATGATTCTAATAATACCTTACAAATCTGGCTGGACCGGAGGAAGCATACTGGTACAGATAGGAAGTGGAAACAGGAAATCCAGGACAGAAGAAGCCCTCAGGACCAGTGGTGGGAAGGGAGATAATGGGGTACCAATGAGGTAGAAAGGGAGAACAGATAGCAAGGATCTAGATATAACGTCCTCCTTGGGGGATGGACAGCAGAGAAGTGGGTGGAGGGAGACATTGGGGGATGTAAAATATGACAAAAATGATATTAAGTTATAAATTATCAAGGATTTATGGGGATGGGAGTAAAGGGGGGAGAGGGGGAAAATGAAGAGCAAATACTAGGTGCTCAAGTAGAAAGCAAGTGTTTTGAGAATGATGAGGGAAACAAATGTACAAAAGTGCTCAACACAATGGATGGATGTATGGCTTGTGGTAAGAGTTGTATGAGCCCCCAATAAAATGCAGATCCAAGGTCAGGGGGTTACCAGACCCAGGAATGGTACCACAGCGATAGAGAATGCTTTGGACCTGAGGCCAGACAGGAACTGTGAGGTGGTGGGATTCATTGCTATTGGTAGGAAATGGAGATGGAGATGGAGAAAAGGGAAAAAAGTCCCCTTCTTTAAAAAAAATTATTTTATTGGGTGCACGTACAACTCTTATCACAATCTATATATATATATATATATATATATATATATATATATCCATGGTGTCAAGCACATTTGTACATCTGTTGCCCTCTTGGAACAAACTAAGATATGTAACACTAATGTAAAAGTTCCTAAGACCTGCAAGATCCTCCTGTGGCATTTGAGAGAACCACATGATGACAATATTAAATAAACTCTCATGGTAGGCAGATGAACAAAATTAGCCAGGGTTGGAAGCTATGGAATGACTAGTCCATATAATCACTTCCAATTTTGTCAAGCTATTCTTATGTCTAGTCTTCCTTGGAAGCAGCAGGGATTGGCTATCGCTGGATGCCCTCCAGCTGATTCCTGATCCTTGTTGGCTCGATGTACAACAGAGGGAAATGTTGCTTGGCCCTGTGCATCTATATGGATACTATGCATCTGACTGGATAATCACATATTGTGGTGCACTGGGGCTTATTATTGACTGATTTTAAGAAGTAGATTATGAGGATCTGCACAATCTGTCTCTGCTGGTATTTGTAGCTTCCAACAACACTCAAACCACCATGTCACTACCATCTGACATTGGCTAAAATAACTTTATTCTCTGATTCTGCTAAACAGTCAGGTAAAAAGGATGTGATCTTACTGTCATTGTCACAGATGCAAAAATTTACCAGGTTAACCGGACATCTGTGTAAAAAGAGACTGCAAAAGGCAGCCTTCCACGAGAATTTCTTGATACCTGGGAGAAGAGACCACAGATCCTTTAGCAGAGACCTGCTTATAGCCTTCTTTGAATCAGGAGATTATGTTAGGGGACAGTTGCTTTTCACATGCAACAGGAATGTAATTTTCTCTAAAGCTTTCACATAATTGTGAAATCATCTTTGTGATTTCTATTTCAGAAGCAGAACCATAAATATTTTCCCCATGTCAAACGTATTCGGTGACACTTCGTTCCACCCAGTACATTTTGTTTGCCTCTAAAATCTCATAGAGTGCACAAGCCAGGCTCTTTCAAAGTTATGGCTTAATAAACAATCGGATAGTGTAGTGATTTATTGCAACTAAAATGGCTCATTTGGAGTTCCTTTTTTACCTCAAATTTGCCATGACATCTGGTCATTTATTACATATGACATTGCTAAGGAAAGTTTCCCTGCAAGTTTAAAAATAAAGAGCAGTAAGTTAACTGGAGCACTGACCTTCAGGATTCTGATTTCATGGAAACAGTAGCTTGAGTTTGAATCGGAGATGATCGGGAGATGGAAGTTCATAAATGCTGGGTTCTTGCAGAAGCCAGCATTATGTAATGAGAGACTATTATTGGTCAGACTGAATACTGAATGAATTAGGGCCTTCCTCGTCTTCAGGCCTCTCACTAATCTTGTGCAAGTAAGCCTGCTCTTGTTACATGCTGTGCAGTCAGCACTGACTCACAGAGACCTACGTCCAACAGAACAAAGCGCGGCCCGCACCTGCCCCCTCCTCAGAATTGTTCTCGTGTTTGAGTCTATTGTCAAAGGTCTTCCTCTCTTTCGCTGCCCCTCCCCTTTACCAAACACGATGTCCTTCTCCAGGAACTGGCCTTTCTTGACATGTCCAAAGTAGATGAGACCAAGTTCCGCACTTCTTACCTCCAAGGAGCTCTCTGACTGTGCTTCCTCCCAGACAGATTTATTTGTTCTTTCGGCAGCCTGTGTTCCTTTCAATATCCTTTGCCAGCACTATCATTCAAATGCATTGATTCTTCCTGAGTCTCCCTTCTTCACTGTCCGCCTTCCACAGTGCATGTGAGGCCATTGAAAACACCGTGTCTTGGGTCAGGCTCATCTTAGTCCTCCAAGTAAAAGCCCTCCTTGATTTTCTACACTTTCTACCCAAGATCATTTAGTAATATTAATCTCTCCCTTTTTTAGATGAGGATTCCATGGGTGGTGAAAATGGTTAAATTTTAGCTGCTTGTGGAAAAGTTGGAGGTTTGAGCCTGTGGGAGTTACATAATTGTGTCCATTTGGAACTTAAGAGTCTAGTCTGTCAATTGGGTAATAGCCAGTGAGGCCTCTGTGTGCGTATGGCCTTCCCCTGAGGATTATGGGAATTCCTTTATTTTCTCCTTGGAGGCTGGAGACACTTACTTTTTCTGTTGACTCCCTTAGAGTCTCTCTACTGACAAGACTCTAGAACAGTGGTTCTCAACCTATGGTTCGAGACCCCTTTGAGGGTCGAACAACCCTTTCACAGGGGTTGCCCAATTCATAACAGTAGCAAAATGACAGTGATGAAGTAACAACAAAAATCATGTTATGGTTGGGGGGAGGGGTCACTGCAACATGAGTAACTATGTAAAAGGGTCTTGGCATTAGGATGTTTCAGAACCACTGCTCTAGACGCACTCTCTCAGAGACGCTGGAGGAACCACATGGAGACCTCTGCCAGTGTGAGATGCTTCTACTGACACTGAGTCCACAAGACTTTGCACTCACTGACCTGTGACCTTCGTGCATTTGGGATCATTGCATGTATTCCGTGAGTCTAAAGAAGATTTTTTTAGATTGGTCTCAGACTGATGGGCTTGATGTGGACTGGGTTGGGCTGTTTTCTCAATATTCAATTGCTGTTATATATAACCTCTTTCTTATACACATACGAATGTGTCTATGAATTTGTTTCTCCAGTCTACTCAGATGAACACAGAGCTCACCCAGTGCTTTGGATGAAAGACTCGGCAATCTCCTTTAAGCAAAACAGCCGTAAGGAGCACAGTTCTGACACACAAAAGGCTGCCAGGACTTAGGATCAACTCAACAACTCAGAGACACCAACTTTAAAATTTTATTATTTGTTTGCTTTTATCTTATGGGAATTCTGAGGTCCAGAGATTAAATAATAGGCTTCAAGTAAAACAACAAACAGACCAGCAAGACTTGAATTCAGGGATGTGTTCCTTATCACTTTAGCCTAATTGCAGTGCCACCGCCCCGTGCAAGTGCCTGTAACTGGGAGAAACAGCACAATAGACAATTGATTCTAACTTATCTGCCAATGTCTTCAGGTCTAACCTCAAGAGTTTTGCATGTATTTACACATCTCTATATAGGTATCATTCTACAACCTGCTGTTAGTGTTGTTTTTCATGATAGTTCTGGTTATTTGTGTTAACAGTCCCTTTGCAGAGATAGTTGTTCATTTTTCTCTTTACTGAGAAACAGCTGTTTCTTCCCAGTTTGTGCTGTTACAAATCAGGTCACAATGAAAACCCCTACATGCCGCCCTATGTCCATATGTGGTGGACACTGCAGTTCCCCACCCCCACCCCCACCATCCAGACTAGGGGTGCCATGCTGCAGATGCTGGAATGTTGATCATCAAGATTATGATGGTGGGACAAGAAGAAAGTAAAATAAAATAGAGGAAAGAACCAGGAGGCAAAGGATATTTATTGAGGTCTAAATATAGGCATGTACATTTGTATGTATGTGTGTATATATGTGTGTGTATATGTGTGTATGTGTTTGTGTATATACATATGTATATATATCGAGAGGGGAAGAGAACAATGTACTCATAGCTATTTGTTAAGAATTAAGGTGGCAGATGAACACTGGACCTCGACTCAAATACTCCTTCAACACGAGAACACTTTGTTCTAACAATCCGGAATTCTGTGATGCTCACCTTCCTGACACAATCACTGAAGACAAAGCGGGTGCATAAGCAAATGTGAGGAAAAGAGCTGATAGTACCCGACTGTCAAAAGAGATAGCATATGGGAGCTTAAAAGCTGGAACAGAAACAAGGGGTCATCTAGCTGAGAAGCAAGAAAGTCCACATGGAGAAGCACAACAACCTGTGGGATCATGAGGTATTGATGAGATCAGGCATCAGGAATCTAAGAACCGGAACAAAATCATACCAAATGGGAGTGGAGGTGGGCATGGAGTAGAGACTCAATGTTCATTTGTAGAGAATTGGACATCCCCTGACACAGAGGTCACAGGGTCAACAGAGGGATCAACAGCCAGGGTGCAGTATAGCACCAATGAAACATACAACTTTCTTTCTTCTAGCTCTTTGGTGCTTCCTTTCCCCCACTTTCATGACCTCAATTCTACCTTGCAAATTGGATTAGACCACAGCATGCACACTGCTACAGATAAGAGCCTGAAACACAGAGAATCAGTGATAGATAAACCCATCAGGACCAACAATGAGAGTAGAGCTATGAGGAGGATTAGGGGAAGGGGGGAGAGAAAAGGGGCATTGATAACAAGGATCAACCTAAACCCCCCTCCCAGAGGGACGAACATCAGAAAAGTGGGTGAAGGGTGATGAAAGACATTGTAAGATATGAAAATAATAATATATATCAAGGGTTCGTGAGGGAGGACAGGCAGGGGAGGGAGGGGAAGAAATGGGGGTGGGTGATAACAGGGGCTCAAGTGAGAAGAAAATGCTTTAGAAATAATGATGGCAGCATATATGTAAATGTGCTTGACACACTGGATGAATATATGGATTGTGATGAGAGATTTAAGAGCCCCCAATAAAATTATTTTACAATAATAATAATGATAATAATAAACATTATGCCCTCTGTATGGGGAAGCAGGCATCTAATAATCAGTTGATATGTGTGTTTAAGGGGTAGGAAGGTGTAATTGCGGTCTCCTCCCCCCCCACTTGGCCCCTTTGTCTCAATTTTAGACAAAATAATTTTCTTCCCTGAAGTTCAAAATAGAATCTTACACTGCAGAGAAATTAAAAGTGATATATTTGAGTTGGGAATGTGGAGTACCTGTTAAGAAGATGTAAGGTCACTACGAAGTTGGGATTGACTCTAAGGCAGTGAGTTTGGTAAGACAAATGGTACTCAAGGCCATTGGTATGGTTGAGAGCAGTGCAGATGGGCAAAATGTCATAATAGCAAAGCTCATTGACATAAAAAGTAAACTAAGGGAATTTGCAGAGGATCATAGGGTGTAGAGGACTCTGAACTAAGTGATCTAAGGAGATTTTATAAGAAAATACAGGGAATCCCAGGAAAAAATTCAATGATTAGTCAAAATTTGGGCAATGGTTGCAAAATTGGATAAGGGTACATTAGATTGGTAGGAGATTATATACATTTCTAACATTGTTTTCTAAGGTAGAAAATAATCACTAAGTTATGTGCATTTGGATTTGAAACAATCATGAAATCCTCCATTCTTGAGTGCAGGGAAAACCAAAACTAGTTGATTCTGACTCATAGTGATGCTATCTATATAGGGTTTCTGAGGCTGAAAATCTTTACAAGAGCAGATACTTCTTTTCTCGGAGAAGTAGGTGGTGGGTTTGAATCACTGATCCCGAGGTTAGCACTCCAACACTTATCTGCCAGTGCTTCCGAGGTAATTTGTCATTTTAAAGTTTACTATGAATCAGCATCTGCTCTGAGAGTTGTTTTGGACCCTGCCTCCAAAGGCAAGCAAAAAGTCTTAAGCAAGCAAAATTGAATTGTTCTCTGAAATTGTTTACCATGTAATTTTCTCAGGGTACAGTGCATCGTGGCCAGAATGACAGACTATATTCTTGATGCAGAGGTTACTTTTGATTAAAAGAGAGTTTTGTCCACAGGCCTTAGCATAGCCATGAGCTCATGTAAGGAGTCCTAAGTTAATTTGGGATATTCTTACTCAAGATCAACCACTAAAGCAATGCCAGTTTTTCTCACCAATAAATCCCAAAGCTTGGCTGCCTTTGCCCCAGGTTTTCCTGCTGAATGTCTCTTTCCTCTGGCTGAAATCAATACCTTAAAAATTCTTTTAGAGGTTTTGGGTGTTAAACATCCTTAATGTTTAGGTTTGGTAGCATTATTTTTGCCTTCCATATTACATGACTGTTAATCTGGGAATATGATTCTATATTGCCAACTATTTTCCCTCATCAAGTAAAAAAGTATACCTTTGGGTTCTTCTACCATGCATCCTTCTAGATGAGAGATCTTCTCTGATTGCATTAGTTTTTTTTTCTTTTGGGTTAAACTACCTTTTTTATCTTGTGAGATGTTAAGATTGATATTTTTCTATTTCATAAGGGTGGAATTCTTCACATCTATGTGACTGAGTACGTATAGGATACCTGAGGACTCAGATTTTTGTTTGTCTTTGAAAAAGTTATATATTTATGCTCAAATATTTCCTTTTGTTTCAGACATTTAAAAAATCTCTGAGAAACTACTCTGAATCCCTAGTAGTGCTCTCAGTAGCCGTAGGACTGCAAGGTTGGCAGTTCAAAGCCGACAGCCAATCCACAGGGAAAATATGAGGCTGCTTGCTCTTCAGAAACTATTGTGTTGGGATGGGTTCTCTAAAGAAGCAGACAGTGCAACGTGTGTGTGTGTGTGTGTGAGAGAGAGAGAGAGAGAGAGAGAGCAAGGAAATCATTCACACAGTTGCAGAAGTAGGCAATCCAGTCTGTTGCCAAGTCCATATGTCAGATATCGAACGGGTGGTCCCTTCTCTGACTCATGCAGTTCTGGGAGCGGATGAATCTAGGATGAGCAGGAATACACAGGATATTGGGTGTCGTTTTCATTGTGATCTTTCTTCCTATTTTTGGAAATTTAGTTCACAGGTTAATTTGGAGTATTTTGGTTCTTTGTTTGCATTTCTATAGCTTTCTTGTTCACTTGTTCTTGGTTTTTTTTTTCAGCTGACTTCCCTCTGGGGCCTCACAGCAGAACCACATCTTGATTGGTGATTGAGAGTTCCTGCCCTCAGTGATATAAGAAATATCATAGAGTCACTCTCCCAGTCAGTAGCTGCTTGGTTCAGATTTTGGTGTAATCATAGGCTATGTTGCTGGCCTCTGTCTCCATATGTCATCAGCTTCATTCACATCAGGGTTCCTCAATTGTAGCACCTTTGACATGTGGGACCAGATGGTTGGTTCCTCAGTTTGCGGACTACTATCCACATGTAGGCATGTTTAGCAGTATCCCAGGTTTCTGTGTGGCCACATCCCTATTGTGCCTGCCACAAGTATCTCTAGATGGTGCTAGATATCCTATAGGGAACAAGATCATACTTTTCTCGAGAGCTGCTAATATAACCTGGAAACCCTGAAATCAGTTGGCAAGAGTTCACTTTAGTTTTCTTTTAGCAAGAGCCCTCCAATCCAGTCTAATTTCCAACCGAGAATCTCATATTAAGTGGAAGACTTTTAATTACAACAAAGGGAAAGAAACTTCCAGCCCCTGATATCTGTTTGGGGACCCAGCACCTAGCAGGCCGAGGACATCTATCTTAGTCTGGTTTCCGGCACTGACGTTGGTGCTCTCGTTTTCTATCCCCATATCACACTATATGTATGAAGCAGAAAAACCCCACAGAGCATAACCCTCTGGACAAGACGTGACAGAAGAAAGTTTTCCAAAACAAGGATTTGAGCTCTAGTCATGGCTCATCTTTTTAAAGAAACATTTCTCCTTTATATTTTGCAGACATTAAAAATGTTCACAAAAGAACACACCTCGATCCAATGGGTCCTTCATATACAATCCAGTGACACTGATGACATACTTGGGTTATGAAAACGTCCCCGCCTTTCTTTACGGCATGCTTCCTCCCTCATTAGTGCAAACACAGTGCCCCCCTGAGAATTCCCTTGAATCTTTTGAATTGCTGTTGTCAATTCGATAGCATATTGATAGTTCTTAAATAAGCACATGGCTCAAGGCAGACATTCTTTTCCTAGTGGAGCTAAACTGAGAGGACTTTGGGGGATATTTTTAGTGTAACTTTTCCAGATGACCTCAGAGCCATAGCTTCAGGGGTTGTGATCACTCTTGATAATTCAACCCATTTAGATACACCCTTGCCCCTACCGGCTAAACATTTTGCTGCTTTTTAATTTTTATTATTTCCATCTCTACGGGACCAAAGAGAAACAACAATGATTTTTGGCATCTGTAACAAAATCCTGTGGACCAGTTCTTTTGTTAGCCAAGTTTGCTGTTCGGAGAATTGCTGAGATCAATGACTTCTGCAGATCTCTTCATGACCTGATGTATTCCTGTGTGACCCAGCTCAGGAATTGCCTGCTACAAATGAGAGAAAGAAGATGATCTTACAGCATGAGAGGGAAGGGAATATGGTGCCTATAAGGACAGCAAGTCTTTGAGGGGAAGGGAGAGGGCAGCTGGAAGATCTTCAGGAATGAAGCAAAAATGGAGCCAAATTGGAACCTACACCAGCCCATTCCCTCCATGTAGAGTTAGTTAAGTCGAACCCAGTGCCTATTTATAGACCAGTCTTGTTTTTGATTAATGGTCTTAGAGAGGGACACCGGAGATGGGGCGGGGCCTCCAAGGAGGATGAAGAGAGACTAGGTGGCTGAAGCTGATATGTTGACCCAATGTTTGGACCCTACCCTTCATTGCACACACATTTCTGGCCAAGCATAATTTAAAAATACTTTTTATGAGAGCAATAGCCCATGTCCACATTTTCATTACAGACCAAGTGAAGCCATCAAATCCAGAAACACATACTAAGCTGTAGGTAAGCTCATGCTCCCCTGTTTCCTGCCATGATGGTGATAGACACCACTGCAGCGATCATTCAGCAAACCTACCATTCCCGGACCTGCACGATTGCTGAGGTCGGGATCTGGAAGGTGCAGAAGGGAAATACCAAGGGTCCAACGGTTGATAGGGGGGAAAGTGCAGAGATTTGCTGAAATTCACCCAGCATCTCAGTTTCAGAGCAGGAACTGGAGCCTATATCTTGCTCCCCAGTCCAGGGCTCTTGCTGCATCTGCCCCACAAAGAATCCATGTGAATTTTGGTTGTTGGCCATAAATACTTTTCTGGTTGACTTATGTTCTCTGCTTTTAAAGTTGGAAATAGATGAAAGTTCATAGTTCTCATAAGTTAGCTTCAGTTACTAAGGAGATTAGCGTATTATTAATCCCTCCTTATTTTTTGTCTTTTCCTACTAAAGCCTACCTTCCTT
>PVJH01016337.1:0-50940 GCA_004026705.1 Nesogale talazaci
CTTAGCCTGAGACAATTAAGCCTGCGACACTCAGCTGGGAGAGCCCCTCCATGAAGTGATTGAAAGTCCACCCACCCTCCACATGAGTATTTGCTGCTTATATTTTCACAGGGGGATTTCAGGTTGTGTGGGTGGGAGAGCTCTAATATATTCTCTGTGTTTCCAACTGACTAAGCTAAATTCCTTCCACCTGCCTTGGTGTCTAGTATGACCCAGAGCGGTTCTGCCAGCGCTGGCCAGAGTTCCACACTACAAGAACCACTGCACAGCCTCTGGAGCAAATTACCTGATCTGGGCTATTGCACCCACCATTCATTGTGCTCTGCTCCTGAGAGGGTAGCCCACCAGCCTTCTGTGGTGCAGCCCTTGCGCAAGAACCCACCACACATCCCCTGCAGTGCCCCAAACTGCCAGGGGCTGTACCCTCTTGGCTCCCCGTGAACTCGGACAGTGCAGCGTCACCTTTGTGGGCTCACAACAACCCAACCAGTGATTCCCAATAGGACCGGCCAACTTGCCCTCCAAATAACAGAATACTGGTTCACTAGGGATATAATGGTAGACTGATTCCATAGTGAAATTAATCACAGGAAGTTCAAAGACATATGCCTACAAGTCTCCCAGAGAGAGTCAATGCTGTTCAAGTATCTAGAAAATGGCACCTGGTTCCTCGAAAAAAAAAAGTGAAATGCAAACAGCAATAAGCCCCAACAACCTCAATGGAAAAAAAAAAAAACAGGAAAAAACAGCAACAGCAGAAGATGTCCTGAACCTAATAACATGCATAGAAGAAGCAGACATTGATATGTCACAGAAAGAAATTTTCAAAATGCTGCTTGGAGTCTTACAGGATATGAGGGGAAAAATACAGAAAAAGGATGAATTGATAGATGTGACAAAGTCCATATCAGCAGAATCACAGACTTCACAAATCGAATGGAGAAAGCTAGGTCACACCAGTGACCTAGAGGATAGCCAAGCAGACTTTAGCAAATGCGACCAAAAATCTAATAAGGTCATAAGAGAAACTGAAGAAAATGAAGAGCTATGTCGGCTGCTATGAAGAGGAACAACCTCAGGATTATTGGTCATGTCAGAAATATTGGAGGAAATATTGGTCATATCAGAAATATTGGAGGAAGATTAAACAAGGAAGTCATGTGCAACAATAGTCAAAGAAATTCCTGAAGGAAAACTTCCCCAGGTAATGAATGAAAACAAGGCAACCATTCAGGAAGCTGAGAGAACACCAGCTAGATTGAATCCCAAAAAGTCACCAGGACACATGATAGTTAAACTATCCAACTTTGAGGAAAAGGAGAAAATCATGGGAGCAGTTAGGAAAAATCAAGCAATCATTTATAAAGTTTCCCAAATAAGAATGTGCTCAGACCCATCAGTGGTCACTATGAAGAAGAGGAGAGAGCGGAGTAATATATTACAAAAGTTGAAGGAAAATAATGCAAACCCAAGAATACTCTACCCAGCCAAATAATCTGTCAAGATAGATGAAGAAGTTAGAGTTTTCCCAGACAAGGAAAAACTGTAAGAAAATGTTAGAAGAAACCCAGCCCTACAAAGGATCCTTGCTGACCCAGTATGGGCAGAAGAACAGCACTTACCAAACATAAAGGAGAGAACATTACACAGAGCGATCTCACCCAGAGGACAGCAAAGAAAAACAGCCCCAAAATAGGAATGGCTTAAGAGTGGAAAGCATTCAAGAATGATCAGCCCTCACACACACATGCATAACACACTGAAAAGAAAGGGAGAGAGGGAAACACCCAATACAAAAGGTATAAGATGACATCACATATTCCACATTTGGAGATATTAAACCTAAAAATCCATGGATTGAACTCAGGAATTAAAAGACTGAGGCTAGCAGACTGGCTTAGAAAACAAAACCCATCCATCTGTTGCTTACAGGAGACACATCTCAAGACTACAGACAAAATTAGGCTGAGAATCAAAGGTGGGAGAAAGGCATACCAAGCAAAGAACAATTTTTTTTAATGCCAAGGTAGCTATTCTAATCTTAGGTAAAAGTGACTTCAAAGTGCAAACCATAAAAAGGGATAAGGTGGAACACTATATAATGCTCAAGGGAATGGTAGACAATGAATCAATAAGCATTTTTTTCCAATAAGCATTTTAAACATCTATTCCCCTAATGAGAGACCCTCTGAATATGTAAACTAAATACTCCAAAAGATGAAAAAAAAGAAATCACAACCATAACAATTATAGTGGGTGACTTCAATACACCACTCTTTGAGAAAGACAGATCACAGGGAAAGAAACTCAACAAGGAGGCTAGAGATGTGAACATTACAATTAGACTATTTGACTTGATAGATATCTACAGTTTTTCATCCAAATTAAAAAAAAATAAATCTTTTCTAGCACACATGGCACATATTCAGAGATAGACCACATGCTAGGATATAAGGCAAATCTACATAAAATTAAGCACATTGACATCATACAGACCTCTTTCAGACCACTGTGCCATAAGGAAGGAAATCAACAAAATGAAAATGAAGAGAACACAAGCAAATAATTAGAGGATGAATAACTCTCTATTGCAAAAGGAGTGCATACTGGCTCAGATCAGAGACGAAATTAGGAAATTTCTAGAAAACAATGGGAATGAAAACATGACATATGAAAACTTATGGGACACAACAAAGGCACTTATTAGAGGAATTTTCATAGCAATACATGCACACCTGAAAAAGGAGGATCATCTTATAACTGACATGCTAGCATAAAATTTACAACAACTAGAGCAGAGTCAGCAACAATCCCACTAATAGCAACACAAAAGAACGAATAAAAATCAGGGCTGAGATTCAGGAAAGGGAAAATAAAAAACAATGGAGAAAATTAATGTTGCTAAAAGTTGGCTCTTTGAAAGGATTAAGAAAATTGAAAAACTCCTGGCAGATTTAACCAAAGAAAGGAGGAAAAAAATTCAATAGCAAGATTCAGGGATTCAGGGGACATTACAACAGACCTTAATGAAATCAAAAGGATTTCAGTACTACAAAGGACTGTACTAAAATGAATTCAAAAACTTGAAAGACATGGACAAATTCTTGGATAAACAGTCCCTCCCTAGACTATCCCTGATGGACGTCAAGAATCTCAACAGACCCATAACAATAAAATAAATAGGCAAGATTATTAAGGGATTACCAACAAAAGATCACCTGGAACAGATGGCTTTACAGGGAAATTCTTCCAAGCATTCAGGGAAGAACTAACACCAATCCTACACAAATGCTTTCAAAACATAGAAAAGATGGCAAGTACCCAAATACCTTCTAAAAAGCTAGTATAACACTGACACTGAAACCGGACAAGGATTTCATAAGAATTGAGAACTACAGACCAATATCCCTAATGAACATTGATGAAAAAATCCTTAATAAAATACTGGCCAATAGAATAAAAAAGATTTTAAAACAAATAGTTCACCATAATCAAGTGGGGTTCATATCAGGGATGCAGGGGTGGTTCAACATATGAAAGACTTAGTATCATTCAGTACATTGACATGAAAAACTGTAAGAACCACATGATAATATCGATAGATGCAGGAAAAGCATTTGACAACATCCTAAACCAATTCCTGTTTAAGGCACTTGAGAAGATCAGAATGGAAGGAAAATTCCTCCAAGATAATACAAGCTATATTTGAAAAAAAAAAAGCCAATATGGTAGTCAATGGAAAAAGAATAGGAAAATCCAATTGAAAAGGGAGCCAGACAATGATGTCCCTTGTCCCCACTCTTATTTAATATCGTACTGGAGATTTTAGCTAACAGCAAAAGACAAAGAAAAGACATCAAATGTATTTGCCTGGGGCAGAAAGAGACGAAACTATCATTATTTGCAGATGATATTATTTTATATATGGAAAATCCCAAAAGTTCCACAAGGAGAGTACTGGAAGCAATTAGAGGCGTATGGAAGAATAGCAGGATACAAGATCAACAATCAGAAGTTTATCAGACTGCTATACACATCGGATAGACCACAGAAGAGAAGAAAAAAAGAGGTACTATTCACAATAGCCAAGCACAAATTTAAATATCTAGGGATATAGCTGACTAAAAGAACAAAAGATCTATATGACAAAAATTATAAAAAAAAAAAATAACTATTACGAGAAACACAGAGTAACCTCAACAAATGGAAGAATATCCTATGCTCAGGGATCAGAAGACTCAATATAGTAAAGATGTCAGTTCTACCCAAGGCAGTATATAAGTTTAATGCAATTCCAATATAATTAGCTTCATATTTCTTCAAAGAAATGGAAAAAAATTATTACAAACTTCATATGGAGAGGGAAAAATCCCAGAGTTTGAAGAGAACTCCTCAAGAAGAAGGACATAGAGGGAGGGCTTACTTTACCTGACATTAGCACAAATTATATAGCCACAGTGGTCAAAAGAGCATGGTATTGGATGATAGATTCTCATACCAATGGAATAGAACTGAAAACTCAGAAATAAAATTGTCTTCATACAGACAACTGATCTTTGATAAGGGCCCCAAAAATATCAAATGGGAAGCAGATGGCCTCTTCAACAATTGGTGCTAGAAAAATGGATATCAACTTGTAGAAAAATGATGCACTCCATGCACTAGAATAAACTCAAGGTGGATCACAGACCTTCAAGTAAAACCCAAAACTGTTAGGGCCATCAATGAGGGAATTGGGACCAACCTGAGAACTCTGGCACAGGGCTTACATGGGCTATCAGAAACAGGGAAGGACACAAACACAGAGGAGGCACAAATCGACAAACGGGCTATACTGAAGACAAACACCTGTGTACATTGAAATAATTCATCAAGAGAGTAATCAGAGAGCCCACAGACTGGGAAAACATCTTTAGCAATTACAAATCAGATAAAGGTCTTATTGCTAAAATCTACAATACCCTGATAGCTTCCAAAAAGAACAAAACTAGAGCTGTGCCCCGGTGGCGTAGTGGTTGTGTGCGGGACTGTGGCCCACTGGGATGGAGCTTCAATTCTGGCTCCCAGGAGCAAAGGCTGGGCCTCCTACTCCCAGCACCTGAGGGCAGTAATGCCTAAAAAATAAAAAAGAAGAACAAAACTAACTTCCCACTGAGAAGGTGAGCAAAGGACCTGAACAGAAGTTCCACAGTGGCAGAAATCTGAATGGCCAATAGACATATGAGAAAATGTTCACAATCATTAGCCATGAGAGAAATGCAAATCGAAACAACAATGAGATACCATCTAACACCTTCAAGGATAACTCAATTCAAAAAATCAGAAAGCAACAAGTGTTGGAGGGGCTTTGGGGAGACATTGACTCTTATCCACTGCTGGTGGACCTGTAGGTATGTATAGCTACTATGGAAATCAATTTGGCGATCTCAAAAACAGATGAAAATTGAGCTACCATACAACCCAGCAATCCCCCTACTAGGCATATACCCAGAAGAGGCAAGCAACAAACCATGACCAGATATCTGTGCTCCAATGTTCATTGCAGCACAGTTCACATTTGCTAGGAGTTGGAAACAACCCAAATTTCCATCAACTGATGAATGTATGTGGTACATACATACAATGGAGTATTATGCATCGCTGAAAAGCAGTGATGAACTCATGAAGCACCTCACCATATGGGATGAACTGGAGGAAATTATGCTAAGTGAAGTAATCCAAGAGTAAAAGAATATGTACAACATGAGTCTGCTGAGCTAAACTTTAAAGAATGCAAAGTGAAGTAATCCAAGAGTAAAAGAATATATGCAACATGAGTCTGCTGAGCTAAACTTTAAAGAACGCAAAAGGGGCAAAGGGAAAAAGCTACTGTATACAGAAATTCCTAGGGAGAGTACTTAGTAGTATAGCAGGGAAGAGACCAAATCCAGGGCTACATATGGTAGCCAACTGTGGGGGCGGGGAGGGGGGGGGGCGCAGAGATGGTGATGTGTATGAGAGGGAATGGGGTACTAACCCACCAAAGGGGAGCTTATTGTTTATATCTCCAGTATTATATCCCGGTATTCCAGTATGTGAATGCAGCATGATAGCATGCAGCAGGGAGCCAGTTGAGGGGTCTGAGGGCCTAACCTCAATCCCAACTACGTGGACAGCCACCTCTCCCCACAAGGGAGTTTTCTTTGAAGGGCAGCACTGAAACTGCAGCATGGGGAGTGAGGCATGCTTGACCAGAGTACACAAGAACAAATGAAGGGGGGAATAGAGAGAATGAAGTTATCCTGGTTCACCGAGCCTTGGGGATGATATTCCCACTCAGAACAACCAATGCACAGAGAGGACCACATGACCAGGCCCACTATGAAACACGGCATCCCTCACTGACCCAAGGCCCCACGGGAACCACATTGGAGAAGCAGGGTCAGGTTTGTACCCTGTCTGACCCAACCACACCATGGCAAAACACTAAAGGTATACAACAGAGCATGGAATTTCCAAAGGAGTGTTAAAGATATACTTTGGAGCCAAGGTTTGGCACCCCTTCAGATGCAACCAGGGGACACCCCTGAAGATCTACAAATGGACTTTGATTTATTTACACGTTTTTAATATTTTTAACTTATTTATAGATATATTTTTGGACATTGGGTTTTTTTGTTGTTACTATCACTTTATTTCTTTGGTTGATTCATCTTAGGATGTCTGTTTTTTTTAATACATATTATCTCTTCAGGTCTATCTATATAAGATAGGCTAGATGAACAGTCTGAAGAAAAACAGGAGAAAACAATGGGACTGATGGTTTCAGGGGGGAGGGGCATGGGAGATGGGGAGGAGGGGGCAAGGAGGTGGTGTTGACCAACCCAAGGATAAAGGAACAAATGATTCAAAATCAGTGACAAGGTGCATGTGAGAAGCCTGATAGGGAATCATCTAGAATAATGTAACAGAGAGAAAATACTGAAACCCAAATGGAGGCTGAGCATGATAGTGGGATAAGAGGAAAGTAAAAATAAATAGAGGAAATAACTAGGGGATAAAAGGCATTTATAGAGGTCTAAATACAGGCTTGTACATAGGTGAGCATATTTATATATGATGATGGGAAATAGGTCCACATGCATATACTTAGAGGGTTAGTAATACAACAGATGAGCATTGGACCTCCGCTCAAAGTGACCAGATTTTAACCGGGACACTATTAACCAGGAAGAGGGAGGCTTCTTGATTAAAAATTTGGACAATATGGAGCAACAAAAATTTTCATAGAATGCAAAAATAGTATTGTAATATATTTAATTTTAAAATGCCACAGGATGCGGGACAAATTGCTAAAAAGCAGGATGTCCGGTCACCTTGTAAATGCAAGAACACTTTGTTCTATTATTGGTATTTCATGATGTTCACCTTCCCAACATGATCACTGAAGACAAATGTGCGCATAAGCAAAAGTGGTAAAGAAAGCTGTGGCAGTCATATGCTTATGTTAATTTTATTATTGAAATGTAGGGGGGGAGTCTAGTCTGTTAATCAGGAGATAGCCAGTGAGTAGCCAATGAGTCATCTATGTGGGCATGGCTTTATCCTGAGACTTCTGGGAAATCTCACGATATTTCCCTATCTTCCCCAGTTGTTGGGAGTTAGTCTCAGAGATGATGAATCATGGACAAGACAAGATGGCAACGTCTGAGAAGCTGGAGGAGCCAGTGGAGAAACCACACGGCTTTGCCTTGATGGAGCCAGACCTCTGAAGCTGGGGTGGCCACATGGAGACCTCTACCAGTGATGAGTTCCTTCTGCTGTTGATGGACCCTGAGCCCTGGAAGCGAGGAGCTATGTGGAGACCCCTGCCAATGTCGGGATTCTACACCCACTGATCTATGACTTTGTGAGTCAGAAGGAGACTTTATAGACTGATTTAGGGCACATGGGTTAATATCAGACTTATGACTTTGAACTGGACTGGGCTCAATGTCCTGTTCCTCTTGTATATAAACCTTTTTCTTATATCTATATGCATGTCTATGAAATTTGTTCCTCTAGCCTACCTGGACTGACACAAAAGCTAGTGGTGCCTGGCTATCAAAAGATGTAGTGCCTGGGGTCTTAAAGGCTTAAAAGTAAACAAGTGGCCATCTAGCTCAGAAGCAACAAAGTCCACATGAAAAAAGGACACCAGTTGTGGGAACTGATTCAAAGGAATCAGTTATCAGGCTTCAAAGAACTTCAATCATAACATTGCATCCCCACCTTCCCAACATGATCACTGATGACAAATGTATGCATAAGCAAAGGTGGTGAAGAAAGCTGATCGTGCCTCACTATCAGAAGATGTAGTGTGTGGGATCTTAAAGGCTTGAAAGTAAGCAAGTGGCCTTGTTTACTAGTTACGAAACAATAAGGCCCACATGGAAGAAGCACACCAGCCTGTGTGACTATGAAGTGTCCAAGGGATCCGGTACCAGGCATCAAAGAACTAAAATTTATATCATTACAAATGAGGTGGAGAACGGATTAGGGAGCCAAGGCCCATCAATAGGTGAAGCGACTTCCCCTTACAGAGGGATTAGAGGGAGGAGATGAGCCAGTCATCTGTCCAGTGTACATTGTTACAGTGTAGCAGCAATGAAATATGCAATTTGCCTCCAGTTCTTAAATGCTTCCTCCCACCCACTCTCATAATCCTAATTCTACCTTACAAATCCAGCTAGACCAGGGAATGTACACCAGTGTGTTTAGCAGCCGGAAACATGGGAAATTCAGGACAGATGATCCCTTCAGGACCAGTGATGAGAAGGATGATACCCAGAGGGTAGAAGGAAGGGGGAGTAGAAAGGGGGAACCAATTACAAGGATCTACATAAAACCTCCTATCTGGGGTATGAACAACAGGGAAGTGGGTGAAGGGACTCATGGGACAGTGGATGATATGACAAAATAATGATAATTTGTAAATTATTGAGGGTTAATGGAGGAGGGAGGGAAAATATGTGGAGCTGAAACCAGGGGTCTGAATGGAAGGAGGATGTTTCAAGAATGTTGGTGACAACAGAAGTGCAAATATGGTCAGCATACAATTTATGTATGTATTGATCATGATTAAAGTTGTATGAGCCCCCAATAAAATGATTTAATAAAAACAAAGACATAATAGGGATTTAAAATATGCATATTATTTTAAAACAGAAGATAATTAGTATATTTTAAATCTCATAATCATTACACTACTTCTAACTTAATTTAGCTTAAAAGAAATAAAATGAACTACTACATGTAGCTCGATTGAATGAAACATGTACTTAAATATGTAGTATGTTTGAGTGGAAGGGGAATGTTCAAGAATTGGCCTTGTTTTAATCCCTTTTACCTTAAGACCTAATACTGGTCTCGATCCCAAACTAAAGATTGAAATCTTACCTGGAATTCTACATTATTTGTCTGGATTCTTCAAAGTCTATAACTTAAGTATTGCACTCATATCCATGCTATCCATCAAAAATGAACTATAAATAATGTGGTAATTACATAATCAGGTGTCAGTTTAAGAAGTCAAGTGAAAGGATGGAATCTAGCATATTAATCAAGTAGAAGCTTGATGACCTCATTTGGAGGCTCTAAGGAGATAAACAGCTCACTGAAGGAGGGACACATGCTCATTCCTGTGAGACATCCTGTGGAGAAGACACACGGAAAGAGACTGAGGGAGCCAGACCTCTAGAGCTGTGGAAGCCATGAGAAGACCCCTGCCAGCACTGACATGCTTACAACTCGAAAGATATTCCACCCCTCAGCATGTAATCTTCCTGCTTTCAGTGTCATTGCATATGTTTTGTAAGTCTGAAGAAGACTTTATAGCTTGGTATTGGACACATGGGCTAATACTGGACTTGTGAACTTGATCTGGATTGAGCTGGGATATTTTCTCAATATTCAACTGCTCTTGTAAATAACGCTCTTTCTTATACACATATGAGCCTCCCAGGATATGTTTCCCTGACACAAATGGTGGTGCCAGTATACACATTGTCATCACCCAGACCCTTACCCTACCTAACCCAGAAGAGCTTCTACTTAAGGAGCTCTCTGGTTTCAAAGTGATTTATATGACACTCGCCAATACTTTGTTGGCTAATACTTTAGTAGTTAAGTCACTTTCCATAGACCCATGCAATGTTAGCTCTAACTCCCACTGAGTTCTTCTTCCTATGCATCAGTACACAAATTATGAGAGAAAAGCTGTTTGATTGAAGATTAAATTTATGCTCTACTTGGTCCATCTCCCATAGGCTTCTCATCTTTCTCCTGGTCTCTTGGTTTTAACTCTCTTCCCTAAAAATAGAGAAATAAGCTCATGAAAATTTGCACAAGCTCAGGCTCTGGTTCTGGTTATACAAAATGAGAGATGCATACAGAAAATCCGGGCCAGGTTTTCTTGAGTTATTAAAAAAAACTCACGTGAGACAAGTCTGATTTATAGCAGCCCTTAGAGCAGGACAAAATAGAACTGCCCCATTTGTGTTACCAAGACTAAATCTTTAGTAGAGTAGAAAGCCTTGTCCTTCTTCCCTGGAGCAGCTGGTGGCTTCATACTACTGACTTTGCAGTTAGGAGCCCACCAGAGCTCCTCTGAGGTACTTTGCACAGCAAATTAACTATGCAAATCCCAAGGCCACTGAAGAAGTCACTCTAGCTTCACACATATAAAGTGTCTGGATCAATAGATAGATGGAATAGGCAAGTTCAGCCCATTAAAGCATCTCCTCATCCAGATGGCCCCATTCTGCTCAATTAGTTTCTCTCTTAATATTGTTGCTTATTCCCAGCCACCCCCTACTTTAAGCCCATAAGACAAATCCAACCTGCATCCAAATTTAATCTTCCCACAAAGCTCTGACTTCCCCCAGTCCCTCCAGTCTCAGGTTAAATATAGGGCATTGGATCGGTGTTTTTCAGCAGTCACAGCAAGGGCTGATTAATACAACCCAGATATGCAGAGGGATTAACACCATGAAGAGAAAAACTATAGCCAATGGAGGACAGGATATGATCACACGGAAACTGTCACACAAATCCCTCATCCTTCCTTTTCTTCTATCTTAATGAGTTTTTCTAATACAAATTAATTCCTGATGACCTCTCTGGAAACATATGACATGGCTAGGTTGTGTTGCCCATAGGATAGAACCAGCTGAGTAGTACACTGCTTTTCATTTCTTTCCTTCTCCCCTGTCATACTTTCCCACCTCTGATTGCTAGGCTAAATAAAACACTAGCATGTAAATTTTGTCTCATGTTCTTTGAACTGAGGAAACTTAAATATATATCTATATATATACACACATATATGTATATATGGTTTAAAATCACTAAAGCATGCATAAGAGCTAAGAGATTATTTCCTTTCAAAATACTTACTCAATCTGTATGCTAACCAAATAATAATATAAGAAACTGAACTATAAGAAGATGGTATCACTATTAGAGGAAGACTTATTAACAATCCTTAAAACGTTTATAACACAATTGTGCTTGCTGAAAGCCAGGAGGATTTGAAGCACTGCTGATGAATAACAAAGGCTGCAGTTTTCAATATGTGTTTTGTATTGTTTTTTGTGCCAACATGCACCTGCAAAAAGATATGGGTAGAATTTATCTTATCAATCAAGTCACAGCTTGATGACTTCAATTGCAGGTGCCACCAAGGTAAATGTCTTTCTGGAGGCAGGCCATTCTATCTGCCTTCATCTTCTGATTGATGAGCCTTGCTGAGGCATGCTAGAACCCTGGAGATGTGTCTACCTCCATTGGATTTTCAAGACTCTGCACCTTCCAGCCAGTGATAGTCCCACCATTGGCACCATTGCTTGTGACTGTGCGAGTCTGAAGGACTTATGGACTAGTATCAGACTTATGCCCTTGAGTTGGACTGGGCTGGGATGTTTTCATGATATACAATTATGTCTTATTCTTTCTTATATATAAATGTCTCAGGATGTGTTTCTCTAGGCAACCCAGCCTAATATATATTGCTACCTTGGGCGTGGGGTAGCAGAAAAACAAATCAGGAAGATGCACAGTGGATGCTTGTCTGACCTCTGTCTGCCTTATAGTAGCTTTTATTCTTTCACTAGTCAGAGGTCCAATAAAGCCATGCTGTTTACTGAACTGTTTTCTAGAAAGGACATGGAAAGTGAAGGTTTCGATTCCTAGAAGTTGTCTTCGGTTATGCCTGTCTGAAATGGTGAAATGAATGTGATAAATGTAAATTTTGAGCTCAGAGAGCCAAACTGCCCTTGAAGTTCACTTTTGAAACTATGTTGCTTAATCAAGATGACTGACAAAAGACTTGGCTCTGGTTTGATGCAGCCAGAGGCCTAAGGCCATATTGCATACAAATGAAATAGTTTAGGTAAGAAAGAGTGTAATTTCACTGTTTTTAAGAATTGAGTTTAGAATCTGGCTATACTAGGTTTATACTGATTTCTTCTGACTATTGTTACTGAGCTATTGTGTGATAAAAATAATTAATGAAAAATATGAAAATAGTATTTGTAAGTCCACTGCTTTCATATTAAATTGGATCTTTAAATGGGCATAGGACATGCCTGCAATGAAGACTCTCGAAAGATCACCCTCACCCAATGTCTTGAGTGCTCAGGACATTTGTATTTGAAAAAATCTTACTGACAGAGCTATTGGCAGAGTGAAATGGGGAAAAAAAGTAAAAGGAGCAGTTTTGGCCATTTTAAATTTTAAACTAGATGTTTGCACCTGGTGTTCTGAAAAATCTGGAGCCCTGAGGAAACTCTCCTCTCTAGGACTGAATGTTAAAGGAAGCCTTCACTCTGCCTATGACTCCCTAAGTGAGCACCTGGATACATTTGTTGAGTGGAAGTGGGAGAAATGCAGCAAGAGAGGGACGGATTAAGTCTGGCCACTGAAACCTGAGGACCTAGTTCACAGGGACAAGACTAGATAAGAGGGAGTTACCTGATCTGATGTTTAAATAGTTGTGGGGAACCTGAGTCTATGGCATGACCTAGCCCATAAGTGGCTAGGGTTGTTGAGAATTTGTGAAGAGGCCCATGGTCCAAAGGTGAAACAGTCATTGGGCACCCTGCTGAGGTTAAACAAGGTAATCCACAATTAGTGGACCATAACTTCACTAGATGAAGATAAGATGTTTGAGCCTGTGACTTGGTACTTATTGCTACTGACTTTATCATTAGACAGTTCTGATTTTGACTTTTTTTAACGGATGCAAACTCATCAGCTTCCAATTGGAATGAAGATTCTTCACATCAAAGAAATTGCTAGTCTTGTCAGAGTAGTAGGCTGATATCAATGGGCAGTAAATTGGATACCAAAAATCAGGGGTGAGGAGGAGACATGAAATTGTTGGCTTACATACTTTCATGAGTAGGGGAACATGTTGATAAGATTATAATGTAGGTGTTCATATAATTGCAATTGTTAAGTATAAAATATTTTTATTTTGTTCATTTATGGTCTTTTATGTTTAAATGAGGCTCCATGCATTTCAATTTTATAATGTTAGGCATAAATATGATTTTACTATTTTCTTTTTTATTATTATATGTGGCTAAGTAATTGTGTATATGTACCAAGTTGGCAAGGGGTGGACTGTGATAGTTAGACGGTGTGTTTTTGTGTGTGTACCACCATGGTACCTATAAGAAGACATAGGTGAAGTTTAACCTGTCAGTCAAGTGACAGCTTGAGGACTTCATTGCAGTGCCACCAACATAAATGGCTCTCTGGAAGGCTACATTCTCTGTATGCCTTCACCATCTGGTTTACAAGCCACACTGATACCTGCCAGTAGCCTCGAAATGTGTCTGCCACAATTGGATCCACAAGACTTTGCACCCACTGGCCAGTGATATTCCTGAATTTGGCATCATTGTCTGTGACTGAGTCAGTCTGAAGAGTGACTTATGGACTAGAATTGGACTTGTGGACTTGAGTTTGACTGGACTGGGATGTTTTCCTGATATGCATTTACTTCTTGATATACAGCTCCTTCTGATACCTACATCAGTGTTTCTGGATTAATTTCTCTAATCAACCTGGTCTAACACAGTATGGATTGCAACTCAATGCAAAAAAAAAGCTCACAACTGCATTAATAGACAACATAACAGTAAATGGAGAAAATATTGAAGTTGCCAAGAATTTCATCTTGCTTGGATTCATATCATGGCCATGGAAACAGCAGTCAGCCTATCATCGGGCAAATCTGCTTTAAGTGTGAAAAGCAAGAATATCACTTTGAGAACTAAGTTGTACTGGACCCAAGCCATGGTATTTTCAACCACATGTGCACGTAAAAGTTGAACAATGAATCAGTAAAGAAGACTGCAGAAGAATTGAGGCATTTGAATTTTGAAGATAACAAAGAACATTGAGAATACCGTTGATGACCAAAAAAAACAAACATATCTCTGTGGGGAGAAGTACAACCAGAATGTTATCAGTCAGAAGCAGCCAGTCCCTGGAAAAGTACAACATGCTTAGTAAAGTAGAAGGTCAATAAAAAAGAGGAAGCTCATGAAAAAAATAAATTGATACACTGGCTACAAGGGTAGCTCAAATATAAAAACAGTTTTGAAGTTGTCTCAAGACTGGGCAGTGTTTAGTTCTATGATTTATAGTATTTCTATGATTCACAATAAATTCTCCAATACTTAATAAAAAATTTATCTATACCTATAGCTATAGTCTTAGCCATATTATACATATAACTATGTCTAGGAATCTGTATCAGATTCAGAAATTTATCTGTATCTGTTTTTCTCTGTATCCATGCCCATGCCTGTATTGCTATCTCTATCTCTATCACTAGATCGATGATTAATAGATAGACATAGAGATAAACACAATCCTGACTCCTGTCTTGCAAAACAAAAAAATGCACACTTAGATTTGCACACTCTTCAAAAATCTCCAAACTCACTGCCATCAAGGTGATTCTGACTCATGGTGACCCTGTAAGGCAGAATAGAACTGCCCACTTGGGTTTTTGAGGGTCTAACTATTTACAGGAGTAAAAAGCTTCATCTTTCTCCCAAGGAGAATTTGATGGGCTCAAACAGCTAGCCTTGCAGTCAGCAGTCCAACAAATAGCAAACTATGCTGCCAGCACTCACTTTACACACTCTGGAAAGGAGAGATTATTCCTCTCAACATTTGATTAGAAACCCCTCTGGAAGAAATGGCAATTTAATATAACCACTGGCACTCCCATATATCCCTTCCTCCCTTCAACCACCCCCCAAAAGACTGCAATGTAGTCAGATATTAAAAAGCATCATTTTTATAAATTTAACTAATATCCACGAATGATTAGTGTGAAGAACTAAATACCTAATCAGATGCAGCAAAATCCTTTTTCAAAGTCATAATAAAAAAATATTACTTCAAATTCAAAGTGATTTCCTGTGAAATTCACTTCAATACGCCCATTACTTTCCAAGTTAAAGAGAAAATAACCTTGAAAAAGTTTTCTATAATTGCTCTAACTATGTATCATATCAATCCTAAATTTTGACACTTCGTTTTAAAGGACAGGGTGTTTTCTTCAAGAAGAGAAGGAGGTATATCATAAACTTCTTGAGAAATTTTATATATTTGAGAAGATTCAAAAAGTTTATGGAATAATTGGAAGAGAAGGATAATAAAATTAATTATTCTACTACCTTTTTGAATCCCCCTCCTGTAGGCAATCCTAAATTATTTTTCAGAGATTAAAGAGTTGACCAATCTCCTAATCCAGTACCTATGACAGACTTAGAAATTTTACTTACTATAAAGTGTGAGCTGAGCTTCACTGGTATAAGGTTCTGCTTAGAAAATGTATTCCCTTGGGATTAAAATAGCCACCAAGTAAAAAAGTCATAGCAGCACTATCAAAGCAGCAGGCGTTGGCTGATAAATTAGAAATGGAAGCGAAGAATAATTAATTGGTATTGGACATGAAAGGGGAACTTCAGTTCCTAAAAATTTGGACTGTAATCTCTTCTAAACTTTAATTGAACTCTTCCAAGGTTTGTAATCTTAAAATAAATTTCTTTAAAATTTACTCTTTCCAGAAAGATTTACTTAAACTGTCAATTTCCTACTCTCATGTGTTTCCTTTTAGAGGGACTGATTGTAATCATTGTCCCTTTCTCACGAATGAAGGAAAGTCTTTTAAAGCTGACTCTTGGGAAATTTTTGCTATAAAAAAAAAGACTCTCCCACTGTTGGTGAGATGTACAGGCACTAACAATCATTACAGGCAGTCTCCATGGTACAAATGAGGTGTGTTTCTAACTCTAATCATGCTTTAAGTCTTTTATAATTTGTAGTAAAGCTGGAAAAGGTGTACATATTTCTCTTTTGGCTTTACTGTTGTCCAAGGCAAAAGGGAGCCCTAGCAGTTCAATAGGTGAAGTACTGGGTTACAACGTCAAGGTGGGCAGTTTGAACACATCACAACGTCATGGGAAAAACATAGGGCCATTTATGTCCTTCAACTCTCTGGAATCGTTCTACTCAGATTTGCCTACACGGCTGTGAGATTCATTCACAAAAAGACTCCAAGTCTTCTCAAAGAGTTAAACAGTGCACACGCAGAAACTGAAGGTGACTGTGATGAAGGACTTGCTGCTACCAGGAAGTGGTGCAGTCATTTTACAAGAGCAAATGGATTTAACTTAAAAGAGCAAGCTGGGAAGAGTCAGTGAGACCTGAGAGAATGAAGGAGAAAAAGGTCAACGAGAAAAGGAGGATGATGCTAGAAGAAAGCAGCGGCAAAAGTTGGGAAAGGAAAGGAGCGAAAGTAGGTCAAGCCTGAAGTTGTTGGTGAGCCCACAGTTGCAGGACCCTCTTTCACGGAGCGTGTCTTACTTGCTGTGGTTATTACCGGGTGCTGTCCATAGCAAGCACGCATCCCACAGAAGATGTTTGCCTGCTCCTGCATTATCTTCACATTCCTTGCAGGTGTGAAGCCAGTGCAGCAGCCACTGTGTCAATCCATCTCGCTGAGGGTCTTCCTCCTTTTCACTAACCCCCTTTTTCACCACACGGGATGGCCTGGTTTCCCAGGGGCTGGTCTCTCCTGATAACATGCTCAAACACATGTCTAGAGAGCATTTCAGGCTGGTCTTCTTCCAATGCAGTTTCCATTTATTTCTTTTGGAAGTACATTGCGTATTCTTCATGTGGCAGTCGTGCTTATGTTGATTTCATGATTGAGATATAGGGGTGAAGTCTAGCCTGTTCATCTGGAGATAGCCATTGAGTAGCCAATGAGGCTTCTGTGTGGGCAAGGCTTTCTCCTGAGACTCTGAGAAATCTCGCAGTATTTCCCTCATGGAGATGAGGAGCTATCTCCCCAGTCATTGGAAGTTAGTCTCACAGACAATGAACTGTGGACAGGAAAAGATGGCAGCGTCCAAGGAGCGGGACGAGCCAAAGGAGAAGCCACACGGTCTTACCCTGATGGAACCAGGCCTGTGAAGCTGGAGAAGCCATGTGGAGACCCCTGCCAGCACTAAGTTGCTTCTACCACCACTGGATGCTATTGATGGACCCTGAGGCCTAGAAGCGAGGAACCCTGGGCAGACCCCTGCCGGCTCTGGGATTCTGCACCCACTGACCTGTGACTTCATGAATTGGAAGGAGATTTTATAGACTGATATCGGACATATGGGTTAATATCAGACTTATGACTTTGAACTGGACTTGGCCAGGATGCTTTCTCAATGTTCCATTCCTCTTGTATATAAAGCTTTTGCTTATGTCCAAAAAAAAGAGCAAGTAGAATTGTCTGTAAATCAGAATGCTTGCAACTGTCTGAACTCAGTAAAGTTGAGCTTAGACATACCCTATAACGAAGTAAATCTACTCTTAAATGACATCAAGAAATTTTTGTTCATGTACACCAGGCAATATCTATAAGACAGCTCAGAGCATCACTGCTCATAATAACCAAAAATGGAAACACTTAAAATACACCCACAATAAAATGGATGGATAGTTTACAATACAATCAAATTTGTGATACAATAAAGTAATCCATATGGATATCAACTATATTAATAATTCTTGCGAATTATGGTAGAGAAGATTGTGTAATAATGAGAAGCTAATACTAATGAATTCTAAAGTTGATTGTAGTGATGACTGCACACCTACTTTAAATATATCTAAAACATTGAATTCTATGGTCCATGAGCTATATGCCAATAATCCCATTCTTAAGAACAGCTCATTGTAGCACTATTCACAATAGTCAAAATGGATACCATTCATTAAATAAATAGAAAAAGTGAGGTGTATACATATTTTGAAATATTATTCTGCTATAAAGAGAAATGAAGTCTTGGTGCAAGTCATAATATGGACCTCTAAAACATGTCCTGAGTGAACTAAAACAATTGTGAAAGAACAACAAAAATGGTTCTCTTTTTAAAATTCATTGTTAACTTTATCTATTATAAATACAATAATCCCTGATGGTAGAATACTTAGTTACTTGGCTACTAATGGAAAGGATAGCAGTTTCAAACCACCAATTGCTTAAAGAGAGAAAGAAGAGATCTTCTTAAAAACATTACTATCCTCTAGTTCTTTAATATTTACTCTGCTTATTATTATGGCTTTTATTATTTTACCTCTTTAACCATATTAGACTTGTCTATGATCATCTGTATAATTAAGGACATTAAATACATGAGAACCAAGATAGATAACCCTTCAGAAATAGGTACTGGAGTAATGGTTCCCTGTGGGAATGGGAGATGGTGTGTGCAGGGGAGGTGGGGGTGACAAGCAGGAGCTGATAGCATCGATGACTGTACTCCACTTTAAGGGAGCAAAGAACAGAATTGTATGTGAAGGAATATATTGGATGGTGTAAGATGCAGCAAAAATAAATAAAAAAGAGTTCCTGTGGGGAAAGGGGGCGGCAGGAAGGGATAAGGGTAACTGATAACAAGAAGTTCAAAAAGAAAGAAAATGTTTTGGAACTGATGGTGGTAACCATTGTATAATACTGCTTGCTGTGATTAAACTTTGGAATGCTATGATATCTATAAGAGCTCTCAATAAAATAATAAAATATATAAGTAAAAATAATGTGAAGATTAAAAAATATAATTAGAGTCTTTTAAAAATCCCAGGGATAGTTCTACCCCATCCTATAGGGCCACTGTGAGTTGGAAATGATTCAAAAGTGGTGAGTTTATACTTTAAGTAAATGTTGGATGGACATTTGAAAATTTAGACAATATAGTAAGGAAATGGAGAAACTCCAGGCATGTATCAATATTCAAGAACATAAACGTCATCTCATTGAGTGAGTGCATTAGGCAAGGTTCTCTAGAGAAACAAAACCAGGACACCTGTATATAGAAAACAAGAAGGAATAGAAAGACTAATTAGTCCACACAGTATTACAGAAGGCTCGGTTCTACTCACTTTCATGGAACAGTTGATATACTGAAGGTCCTTCAACTCATATGGATTGCCTTTCAGGTCAAGGAAGGATAAAGCAGAGTGTTCCCTCATGCAAGACAGGCAGGATTAGACAGCTATAGTCAGTAGCAAGGGAGCTTAGCAAAACAGGCCTGATGGGATCTCAAGCTCCAGTGATGTACTCAGGTCAACACCAATCACCAGCAGCTTTGTGAAACTGGTCAAGAAGCAGGGCTATAATCCATAGGTTGGTTCAGCCCATGGATAATACAGCACATGGTTGAGGCATAGCACTAATTCAAGCAGCAGCATGCTAGTCCAATTACCAAGGAGAAAGAGAGAGAAGAGTTCCAGCCTAGGAAAGCCATTTATCACCTCACCCTCCAATCAAGTTGTGCCCTGATTAAACTCTCCCCACATGTTCCTATCGAAGTCTAGTTGGCACAATAAAATTAACTATCACAATCCATCCCACGCTAACTTCACACTTGTATACAGTTCTTTAACCATATGTAATTGCTAGGCATTAATGAAATCATGGTTATATCAATATCATATATATGATATATATATATATAAAAACACATTGAATCTGTTTGTATCTAGGAATAATGTACATGAAAAAAGATAGATACTCAATAATCACATGTAAAGAAGAAATATTGATAATCACAAACCTCCCTTTTGCAATTGATCACTTGGTCTTAACTGATAGGTAGAACTACCTTCTTCCGCTACCCATTCTGTATTTCCTTTGCCCTCATCCAGCACCTCAATTGGTCATGGTTCTTTGTCTGTTGGGGTGACCCAGATCTTCATTCCTGAGGAATCTGGATTGTTATCAGTCCTGACAGAATTGGATTACTGTAACTTACCATTTACTTTAATCACAGGACATGGTAGTACTAAGAGATGGCCTAGAAACTCTCCTGGATTTCAGACATACTCTCCTTTACCTCCATCATGTAGCCCAAGTCCCATTTCTCCTTAGTAATCAGAATGAATCACACCACTCAGTATAGTGACATCCTTCCTGACCTGTTGATACAAAGGTATGAGGAGCCCAAAGAGGCCAGGGGGCATTCTCAGCTGCCAGTTCAGTGGAATCAGTGCTGTGTTTCCAAGAGGGAGAATTCCTTCCTTCAGAACTAGGACTCCAGGCCTGCACAACATAGAATGACTGGGACAGAAAGCAAAAGTCCTACAAGTAGTCATTAGGAGTAATAGTAAGTGGTGCCAATTCAGCTTCCACTGCTTGATTCCTGGATCCACGAAGCCTGACTACTGCAGAAATGACTGGTTTAGAGTATTCACAGCCTCCTGAAAAACATGTCCCCAACCCTGAAAGGTGTTGCCACCTGGCTAGCACTGTAATTGTGTCTTTAGGAAGCCATTCCATCATTCTATCAAGCCAGCTGCTTCAGACAATGAGGAACCTGATATGACCAGTGGATTCCGTGGGCATGGGTCCTTTGGGGCCACTGCATTTTCTCTGAAGTGAGCTCCTTGATCTGAAGCAATGCTGCGTGAGATGCCATGCCAGTGATAAGGCATTCTGTAAGTCCACGAATGGTAGTTTTGGCAGAAACATTACATGCAGGGAAGGCAAAGCCATACCCAGAGGAGGTAAGAACACAATGCTGCCCCCTCCAAGATGGAAGTGGTACTTTATAATCAACCTGCCACCATATTGGTAGTTGATCTCCCTAAGGAATGGTCCTGAATCTTGAACTCAATGTCAGTTTCTGCTGCTGTCAGATAGGGCACTCAGCAGTGTAGTGTCCAAGTCTCCCTCTGTGAGTGGAAGTCCATTTTACTGCAACCTTATATAACCTCCATGACAGCCACTATGTCCATTTTGTTCATGTGCCTGTTGGACAATGACAGGAGTGGCAGAGGAAGCAGGAGGACTAGTCTCCATAGTAAATGTAATCTTATCCATGTGATTGTTAAAATCCTGCTCTTCAGAGGTAACTCTTTGGTGAGCATTCACATGAGACATGATCATCCTTTCTTTCTTGGCACATTCACAGAGATCCATCCACATACCTCTTCCCCACACCTCCTTGTCACCAATTTTCCAATTATATTCCATCCAATTCCCTGACTATCTAGCCAAACCATTAGCCACAGCCCATGAATCAATATACAACTTCATATTTAGCCATTTCGCCTTCCAGGTAAACTAAACAGCCAGGTGCACTGCTCAAAGTTCTGTCCACTGGGAGGATTTCCCTACACCACTCTCCTTAGGGAAATTGAAGAAAGGGCTCACACTATATATGTGTACATGTTAGTGTGCACACCTGCATACACATAATGTTTAAATATCAAAAGAAAGCAAAATAAATAAGATCTAGTGAATGGATGTAAAATATTAAAGGACCACAAATGAATGATTAAGCTCCAGGAAAAAGAAAGGAAAACTCAGAAGACATCTAAGATCAATGATCTATTTCTTAATTACAGTGTAGATCAGGGGTCCTCAAACTTTTTAAACAAGGGGCCAGTACACTGTCCCTCAGACTGTTGGAGGGCCGAAGTATAGTTAAAAACAAAAAACAAAAAATATATGAATAAATACAGGCAATGGCAGCAAAAACACCTGGCAGGCCAGATAAATGTCTTCGGCTGCATGTGGCCCATGGGCCGTAGTTTGAGGACATTTGTAGATGAATGGAGATTTACTATGTTATCATTATTTAAACTGTGCGTGTATGCATTTAGGTTCACACAATATATTCCATGATGTGTCTCCAATAAATCTATAGTGCCAATCTTGCCTTGCTGTCTGTTTCTTGAAAGACCCAAAGTAATTCACTTGCTAAGTCAAAACCCAGCACTCTTATTAAATACATTGTACTACCTGCCAAGCTAAATGAGTCATTTCAGAAAATGTTTCCCTCGTTATAGCCCACACAAAAGCATACAAAGAGAACTATGTCTTCTTGAGACAGTACCAAGTCTAAGCCCTAAGTTCCTCTCTATTTGGCTAAGGAACAACCTCTGACTTTTTGGTTTTGAGTCGGAATCTGCCCAAAAAGTCAAGAAGACCAGCACTGTTCATCCTCCCTTCATTCATTCATTCATTTATGCATTGAATGTTACCTCTCAATCAATATGTACTTCACATAGACAATGAAAAATAGTCTCCTAGACCATGAGTATGCAGTGGAGTACAAAACAGACAATCTTTCTGCTGTAATGTAGCTTATAATATGGCAGAAATAGATATATTAAACAAGTAAGCACACACATATCATAACAAAGATGGAATGAAAAAAAAACAGGGTGCCATAAGGAAGCCTTGGAAGAGGAAGCAATTTGAAGATTGCATGCTGAGAGGCCCTCCAAAGAGATGATGTTTAAGACTAAAGGAAAAAGTAAGCCAGCCATGTGAAGGTTTGGGAAAGAAGAGCTCAGGCAGAGACACAGCCTGGGAAGGCCCTGAGTGAGAAAGAGCTTTGGGACAGAGGCAGCGGGATTGAGAGGTTCTAACTGGAGAGAAAGATCAATGTCCAATCATTCAGCATCTCAAGGGCAATATTGAGGAGTTAGAGTCTATGAGTCATTGAAAGAGGGACATAGCACACGAGACTGGGGTAGACCTCCAATAGTGGGGACAAGATGAAGCAGGGGCTATGAAACCTGAATGTAACATGTCAGGAAAAATGTATAATGAGCAAATACATACTGCTTGGGGCTCCTCAAGGAATACATACTCCAGTGGAGCAGTTGGAGGCCGAACACATAGACCGAACACATCAGGAGCCAGCAGGCACCATCTCAAAGGGGACGACAGCCACAGTCAGCTCAGAGCGTTCCTTCTCATTCCTCTCCACTCCAATACACCAAGCACTCACACAGCCGAATCTAGAGAAGGCAGGAGGAACGGTGTAAACCTCAGCCCCCACAACAGAATCAGCTTCACCTGGGAACTTGTCAAAACTACAAATTCTCAGTCTCCTCTGCAAACTGATTTAATCAGAAACTCTGAGGTCAGATCCCAGTACTTGGCAGTTTTTAATCGCACCCCACCCCAGCTCCCTGCCAACTGAAAGGACCCCTGGTGATTAATGCTTACATATTTATTGGCGACCTGGTGATTCAAACCCACCAGCATCAGCTCCATGGGAGAACATACCTATGGATCTGCTTCAATAAAGATTCGAGCACAAGAAATACTACAGGGCAGTTATAGTCTGTAACATAGAATTACAATCATTTGGAGTCAACTAAAGGGCACACCACAACAACCACCACAATATGATCTCCAGGTGATTCTGATGCAAGCTAACATTTGAGGGTCACTGGTATAACCAAGCTTCGCTGAATAAGGAAGTTTCAAACTGCAGTTTTAATAACTTGAAAATAACATGACCATTGTGAGATCTGTCCGAAAAATCCTTCCAAACCAAACTCACTGGCATCAAGTCAATCTAGCAACCCAATACCAGATAGATTTGGCCACTGGGAGTTTCTGAGACTGTAAAACTTTACAGGATTAGACAGCCTCATCTTTTTCTCTCAGTGCGGTTGATGGTTTCAAACTGCTGTCCCAATGCATTCCCTCTACACCTACCCCTCTGAAAAGTCACTAGAAGGTAGAAAAAGGAGATTAAGCAGGGCAAGTTGAAAACCCAAGAAAAATAAGATCATTCTGTAACTGTACCTGAAAAATTAGTAAGCTACTCAATTATTTTGTCCTTCAAGTGCACTGACAAGAAGTGCATTGAGTATTCTAGGTTTAGAAATATGAATTCAATTGAACACTAGTGGGGCACTGTTTGTGTTTCATAGCCAAGATTAAATGTTATTTAATATTGTTAAATATAATATTGCTAAATATAAATGTTATTTAATTATTATTTCCAGTTATGCAAATACTTTTGTACTGAGAGTAACACATCTTTCCGTAAGAGAAGACAGAGGCAACCCATAGTGTTACAGGAGAAGCTCGAAATTTGGGACTTCTCCCTTCCCACTTCTTGTCACCTTTGTGACAAAGAATTAAAGTGAGGGATAGGAAGAATACTCCAGTAAGGAAACTCTTTTTCAGGAAAGGGAGATACTTGACAACAAGCACAAGCAGGTGACAAGCTATCCTGAGATCCCTGCTTGCTGGGGGATCTGGAGGTTTTATGCCCTGTTACAGATCTTCAACTTTCCTCACTCTGAATATTAGCTAAACACATTGAGACTCCAAATCCCCCATTCCTTATTTTCCCCCCAAATTGTTGAGGTATTGTGTCATCTTTTTCTGTCAATGTCATGAATACCAACATCTTTGTTCTGTGGTTGGGGAAATGCTTTTTCATAACTTTCACCCCTTCCTTTTGTTTGGGTATTTACCTGCCCTGCCTAATATTCCTCTGTCAGGTGCTAATGTCCAAATGCTTTGGTGTTATTGAGGGCTTGGGATCAGCCTTTTGTGTCTGCTTCCTGCAGATAGAGCTGGTTTGGGAGTGGAATGCCTTGTTTCCATTCTACAGTCTAGGGTTAAGTATCAAGTATGCAGTTCCTCAACTACTTGATTGAAAGAGGGTTGTGAGGGCGATTGAAATACCCTAACTATGCAAACATTTGCTAGTAAATGGTTTCTAGTCTGTAAGATAGGAGGCAGACAAGAGGATTAAAATTACAAGGTCCAAAGAGGATTAAAGGTAACAGAGAAGTGTTTGGACGTAGGAAAGGCAGCAACTGTATTCTGGGCCAGGAACTTCATCCTTGACTGACCTGAGGGAGAGTTGTCTGGTGAGAGTTTCTAGGAAATTACCAATAAGTTCTTGCACCTTGAGAGTTTACCCTGAAACAGCATGCTTCTGGAAATCAGAGTTCAAATCCCTCCCCCACGCTGCACAGCTGCCAGCATATGTAGGCTTCTATTTTGGAAAGTGACTAATGCCAGGGAATTTATTTGCATTTGTGGGGGTGAAATGAAAGGAGTTCATGAGGGTGTTGAGTTGGGTCATTCCAGGCAAGTTAGCATAAAGTCGCCGGGATGAAATGGCCTCACTGGTTACTGCAGCTGCTCCAACTCTGCCCACCATCATGCTGATTCCCAACTTCATTGGGAATATATATATATATATATGTATGTATGTATGTATATATATATATATGCTTTGCATATAGAGTGGGATAAAACCTAATGTACAAAGGTGGGTCTAATTAGTGGGTAGACACAGAGAAGCAGATTCTCTACAAACAAAATATAACCCTCCGGGGGAGTGAAGACACTTAATATGTGATATGACAAATGCAACCTTATTATTCCAATCTCCTATGTAAGCACATCTCAAAAATTAGGTGCTTGAAAAAGCTGCTGAGGATCAGGGCTGCCACAGAAGTGTGGTTTGGATGTTTTACTGTCTGGGTTTTTCCTGAACATAATGCATTGGTTTGTCTCAAGGAAAGCTCTCTCTTGCTAAGTGTTAGGTGGGAGAGAACAGCTGGCCCCTCCTGTTTTCCCAGTTGAAGTGTGTCGATTCTAGATGTTTGCAACATAGGGACCTGCCTTGCAGAACCCTCTTCGGTAGGTTTCTCTATATTGAACAGAGTATTTAGTGAGGTTGAGAAACAGTCAACATTTAGGGGGTGGGGGTGCCTGGAAGAGGGGAAAGGATTTAGTGTTTGCTAGTGAACAGTAAATTAACAAGACATGTTCTTTGAAGACACCACCCCCCCATTCATGGGTCTTGGGTAAATTTGGGGGAGTAAAAATTAAGGACATTTGGGTGTTCAATTTTATCCCAGTGAATAGAGGTTCCATGGTGGGAAGACTTCTCTTTGTGGTAGCTATGCATAAATCCTAGTACCTGGAGTAGGGTTAAATTATACATAAATCCTCACATTTGGATCCAGAGCTGAAAAAGGTTGACTCAGCTTCCTGGCTAGGCCTGGAGTGTTCATGCATATCCAACCAACAAAAGAGGTTGTACTTTGTTGGCCAGTCAATACAGCCTGAAGAGTTTTCATAAGAGGGAAACTGTGCAGCATAAGTTTGTGGTCGTGTCAAAGAGAAAAGACAGTCCATGAAATAGTCCTAATTAAGGTTGATATCAGTCTTTTATAAGAGAAGGTTCAAGCTTTTCTGGAATTTTGGAAAAATAGCCACAGGTCTTCTATGGATTCAAGGGTCCAGTTGTTGTTTTCAGATGTCAGTCTCTGATTAAGTTGGATGGTTTCGTTTTACCTTAGAATTATGGACCCAACAGGTTCCTCTGAGAACCTGAACTATGTGGATACAAAGAGTATAGAGATAAGGTTCTTTTCTTCCAAGTTTTAATTAATACACATGATGTAGGCCCATACGAGTGAGTTGAGCTGGTTGGGGGCAGGGCTTTTATGTCTAGGTCTTGGATTGCTTTTTGGAATTTGTAGGAGTTGATCCAGTTCAACAGTTAAGAAAAGCCTAACATACAGTCTTCCAAAGGGCTAAGGGCTGGTAACAGTTGGCTGATCCTGTCCTTACTAATAGGATGGATAGCATTTGTTTCCAATTTTGGTGAGTTTCTTGACATAGCTGTGTTATCATTCTGTTAAGTGTTTTGTTGGCTCTTTTGACTTTCTCCAATGATTGTAGTCTCCATGCCAAATATAAGTGCCAACAAACTCGCAGGCTCCTGACTTTTGAGCTGTGTCTGAAGCAAAACATGGACCATTATTACTTTGGAAGGAGTGGGCAAATCCAAATTAGGAATTATTTCTTTTATCTGTACCTTAACCACCTCTTGTACTTATTTTGTTCCAGTAGGGTATACTTCTACCAACCCTGTCCAGCTGTCTGTAAAAATTAGTAAGTACTGATCTCCCTGAGACAGCAGCATTGTGGTTTTCTCCAGGGTCACTGGCCCTCCTCTGAGTTGCCACCATCACTTGGAGATGTCTTGACCCCATGGAAGATTGCTAAGCATAAAGAGGGAAACTTTGGCTTCTTGGTTTGATAAATTTTGATTGCTTAGCAATCACAAAGAGGAAAGCTTTGGCTTTTTTGTTTATTAATTTTTGATAACCCTTTTTTAGTAAATAACTATCTACACATCTGAGCTGAGTTTTATCAAGTGGCAGGAATCATGTAGCCTCCATTTCACTTTTCATCGAACTCCTTGTGGGAAGTATATTAATCCTTTTCTTTGTTGCACCTGTCTATATTTTATGTACCCATGATGTTCCACCCAATTTGGTTCTTCTTGAGTAAACCTAGGGGAGTAATCTGTTCATATCTATACTAGGGATGAAGGCTCCCAGGGCGCTCACTTATTTTGTGACTGCTTCTCTGACCATATGGTCTACAAAATTATTTCCTTGGGCGATCTCATCTTTTAATTTTTGATGTCTCTTACAATGGATTATCTATTTTTCAGGCAGTCTTTCTGCCTCTAAGAGGAGTGAAATATGGGGCTCATACATTATGACCCCTTCTTTAACACTCAAATACCCTCTTTCCTTCCATATAAATACATATCCATGAACATTTTAAATTTCCATATAAATACATATACATGAAAATTTTAAACTTATACATAGTATATATATATATATATATATATATATTTAACTTCCTATTTTCCCTCAGTTCTGAAGCCTCTTATTTTTCCCCACTGCTAAGGTTTGACAAATTGCACTGAGTCCCTGGAGGCAAGGTCTATGAATCCACTACCTCATGATAAGAGATGTGGATATCATACTCCTTCTTTTTTAAAAGATACTTCATCTGAGAACCAAACCTCATTTGTGTCTGAAAGTGATCATTTAAGTATACTTGGTCTGTAACCATAGGGTTATCGTGTAAAATCTCTATGTCTGGTTGGAATTAGAGCATCAGGGTTTAGCACAGAGCAGTTCTCAACCCTTACCTGAGGGTTCTCCACTAAGGTAAGATGCTAATGCAATATGCTATTTTATGTAAGAAAGTTGGTTCCCTTTGTGTTAAGTGACAGAGCAATCTGGAGGGAAGAATATAGGGTATTGTCTTGCTCCAAGAATATTTTAAATGTTTCTAAAAGTAGTGCTATGGCTTCCATCACTCTGAGAGGAGAGGCCCGTCTTGTGCTACAGTGCCTACTGTAATTCCTTAGAGAAGTAGCTACTGGCTTTCTCCATTGAGTCCAAGGGCTTAAGTCAAGACTTATTGGGCTATTCCTTGCTTTTCAGTAATATGTCACTGAAAACGCCTTTCCAATTCTGGCCAGCTCAAAACTGGTGCCTGAGTGAGTGGTGCCTTCAATTGTTAAGCTCTCTGCTATTCTTTTTTCCAGGGTAGGTTAGTTCTTCTTTATTGTCTGTTTTCTTTCAAGCTTGAATTATTGGTTTGGCTTTTTATCTGTATCCTAGGATCCATAGCCTTCAGTATTCTGCCAGTCCTTAAAAGACTTGAAGCTGTTTTTGAGTTGTGGGTTCAGGAAAGCCTAGAAAATCCGGTGCCTTTTATGAAGATAACATTTTTATCCCAAGGTCAAAATAAAGTCGAGATATTCTACCTTCTGAGGTAATATTTGTGGCCCCATTTTGGATACTGTGTTAGGCAGGCTTCTCTACAGGAGGATGCTCACACTTCCTCAGCATGCGAGCTACTTATAAAATGATCAAGTCAAAATGATCTACCATCCACAAAAATGCAAAACATTTATTTTTGCTTATTAAATTTATCCATAAATGCATTGAGGATTCTTTATAAGTACAATGTGTGTTTGTGTACCTTGCATAGCCGCCTCAGTCCATATTGCACAATACAACAGAACTGTGTTCATTTTTTGTCATTACCTGAGTTTATTCTGATGACGTGCACTGAATGAAAGGAGCCAGGGATGCATAGTCCAGACAGCAGCTGCTGACACTTCCAAAGGATCTGGAGGAAGAGTACTTAGACTTAATGATCTTATGTGGAAAAGCCTGACTCACATAAATAAGTAGAGCCAAATAATGCAATCAAGAAGGTAGCACATTTTCTCATGTTTGCGTACTTCCCTTCTGCAAGTTCCAGAACTGTTCATGCGCTCTGAACTTCAACTGAATGTCGGTTTGTAGTACTCAAATCTCTTCTTCCAATCTAGAAGAGTTCAGGTGAAACAGTGTTGCAATTTTTGATGCAAGTGAATCAACCTGAGCATCTTCCAGAAGAAGACAGCACATGAAACTAGCGACTGACTCTAGCAGGGACCAGTCTTGAAAGCATTTGCCTTAGCTTGTCAGGTTTGTTGCACTTAGCTCAGTTGTTTGAGCATGCATTTGACATCTAAGATTGCATCTGATTGGCTGTCCTGTGTATCAATTAAATGATGGGATTAATGATAGATTTACATCTATTTTTTAATGTCATGCAACCTACACACAATATTTGTGATCAACTAGTAGATCACAATCGACATACTGAGCACCCCTGCTCTAGAAAAACAAAACCAGGATACTTATGAATTTATGTATGTCTATATGTATATATGCATATATATATAAAGGGATAGGTTTGTACAGCGAGAAGGAATAGCATAGCTAACCAGTTCACACAGCAGTACTGAAGGCTCAGTTCAGCTCACTTTCAAGGAACAGTTAATACACTGAAGGTCCCTCAACTCACAAGATCAAGGAAGCAGAGATTGGTATCTGCCCTCAGGCGAGACAGACAAGGCAGGATCAGGAAGCAATAGTCAGTTTGCACTGGGATCTTAGGGAATCAGTTCCCACTGGAATCTCAAGCTCAGGCAATGTATACAGCAGCAGCTCAGCAAACAAGTCAGCCCACAGGTAGTGCAGCACACAGTTGAGGCAAAGAACTAGCTCAAGAGCTCTTACTGGTCCCATCAGCAGGGAGGAAGAGAGAAGGCATTCCCAGAATCCCCATGAGAAAACCACACCCACAAGGAGGCATCATCAGCCTATAACCTGATTAACAAGCTAGACTCCACCCCTAGACTCATTTATCAAGTTGACATGAACTTATCTAACTACCACAGTAACGCTATATTTCCCAACTTGCCAGGAAGATTAAGGTTTGCATTGCCTTCTTCCAACTCAGTTCTTCTGTGGAGGGAACAAATAAGCAGGTCTTTTACATATTGGAAAATCTGATCACTTCTCTCAAATGATATTTTTTTGTTAAGGCTTGCCCAAATAAATGTAGGTTATTCCTAAATCCATGGTGGAGTGTTGTCCAAGTCCATCTATATTTAATTCCTTGCGTCCCCGTCCACTCAAAGACAAATGAAAACTGACCAGCAGAGTCTAACAGGATGCAAAAGAAGGCATCTTTTATTGAAAGCTATAGGGTCTGAGAAGGAATTTGTCCCAGAAGAGTGTAGTATGCTATAATAAGTACTGAGATTATAGCCTCATTGATAGTGCTGAGATCATGGATTATGCTGTACACTCTATCTTTTCTGAGATAATATGGGGTCGTTTCATGATAAATTTCAGCTTTGCTGGCCTGTCCACAGTGTCGACCTCCATCAGTTCAAAGCCATAGTTCTTGAGGAAGTTGATCAGATTTCCCTCTGGCCCTCAATACACTCTCTCTTCTAATTAGCGAGGCTGTCGACACCTGGGACATAATTTTCCTTTGAGTTCCATTCCAGGCCATTCTCAGTGCCCGGCCTTCTCACACTTGTGAGAAGGGACATTTTGGGTTTCCCTCTCAGTGAATCTTGAGTCCATCTTCCTTTCAGGGCAGCTTGTCTCTTCTCCTTGTGTTTTTCTACTTCTAGAGTTCTCTTTCTATTGCCTATTATATCGCTATAAATGAAATTAGTAAAGGCAACTTCCTCAGTCTTGTTGTACCAATTTCTAACTTCCATAATTTCTTCCTGATGTCTGGGACTGACTGATTTTTATCTTAACTTTGAGTGCAATTTTCCCAACAAGATTCTCAGAAACCAGATTTGGATGTTTTATTGTAGCCTCAAGGGTTTTTAAAGACTGTGATATTCTCTTAGGATTGATTAGTTTCTTTTAAGAATCCTTCATTCTCTGTAAAAGACAGAACAACCTGTGGTCCCTTGACCACCTCCCATCCTGTTTGTCATAGTTCCACTGGGGATCTGTAGAGAATGATAATTGTTATTCCGTATATGTTCTTCATTGCCATAAACTGTTTTTCTTCTTTCACTTTCTGAGGGTCTCTTGGAAGAGCAGGTTAACGTCTTTCCAGGATACATCAAAGGTTAAAGTTGTCTTCCTTTATTGTGAGGACATCTGTAAAATTTCCCAGTTTTGCTTTAATAATGAGTGACACCTCAAAAATGCACTGCCATCAAGTCAGACTAACTGCTGGTCTTGAACTGCTGACCTTGTGATTAGCAGCCCCACTATGACACCAGGACTCTTGAATGAGACCTAGCCCTTAACTATTCAATTAGGTCCTGAAGCCTCCCTTAGAGGAAAAATCTGAGGAGATGCTGATTCAACAGGAAACTGGCAAATTTTCTTTGGACTTACACTATTTCCTTCCCTATTGTCTATAACCTTGGTATAAGGGTGAAGATTGTTCTAAGGTATACTCCAAGGATGAGAGTCTCACATTTTTGTGAGACATTAGGGAGAGACACAGGAGGTATTTTTTACTGTTTATTTGTGTTCAGAATTCTCATGACTGCTGGAAGAGCAGAGTCTATCTTGTAGTTTTGGCATAAGTCAGGATCATTTAAGTGTCATAGAGACCAATACACAGGAGACATATCTATTTCCCTTTTCTCCTACAAAGCAGATCCAGTTGTGTTGTGCCAGAATGAGAGCAATTAAGCCACACACAACTTTAATTAAAACTAGTCAGTCTTTATTAGCCGGTGGTCTTGGGGCTGCCAGAGCCTAATTCTCCCAAGACTATGAGTGCTTAAAGTGGGAGATTTTTATACAAGGAAGAAAACAAGACAGGGTGGTATTACATTGTATGGATAAAAGGGAAACTTGAATACAAAGGCATAGGGGGCAAAGTATGTGGGGAAAATCGGAAACTTCGAGCAGGGGTTTAGATACTTATCAGTGATTTTAAAAATGAATAGCTCAATTCAGCAGTTATAAGAGGAATGACAGAATTTGCAAATTTGCCACACTTGGGTCAGTATAAAATGGCTATACTCAGGTTAATTAATTTAATAAGTTTTTTCCCCAAAAACGCCCCTGGAAAATAGTTCTTCTGTACAGAACTATCATAGTAAACATTTTTTCCTGCTAGGTGACCATTCAGCAACTCACTCTGAGTTAATGAACTCAGTGGCATCACCTAGGAAGGTTCTCTCTGGTCACAATGAATATTTTCATAAAATCAGTTTGGTTCAAACCTTGCTTTTTGTGATGGTCAATTTAAGAGAACATGGTGGGGCAGTGAAACTTGGTTTCCTGCTTGTGAAAAATGCCACAGAAACTGTTGTGATGTTGAACACAGCTTGAAAGGACAGCACTATGGGATAAACTAAAGTGCCCAAATGTTTTTCTAATTTCAAAAAATGTGAAATGTCGATTGATGGCGAACCTCATTCTAGACAGCCATCAACTTCCCAAATGGATGAAAATGTCAACAAACTTCATGTACTTGTGCTTGAAGACCAACGACAGACTATTGAAAAGATGGGGAAGTTATCTGAACTATCTTGGAGCTTGGTTTGGCAAATTTTAACAGAAAATTTGGAAAAAAGAAGGGTCACTTCTAAATTTGTACCTCAGTTTCTGACTGACCAGACAAAAGAACACTGAGTGGAAACATGCTGTGCTTTGAAAGAACAGCTCTGAAATGAAACAGGCATTTTTCGCAAGGTCATTACTGGTGATGAGACGTGGTGCTATTCTTGCAACCCTAAAAACAAACATCAATCAAGCCAGTGGAAAACAACATCATCACTTTGCCCAAAAAAATTTGTCAAGTGAAATCAAAAGTCAAGATGATGCTCATGAGCTATTTTTGATGTGAGGGGGATAGTGCATGTGCAATTTGTCTACCAGGTCAGACTGTTAATCAAGCTTTCTATTTAGAGGTTCTGAAAAGATTACCTAATAGTGTGCAAAAGAAAAAAAAGATCTGATTTTTTTGTAGATAGGGGACTGGTTTTACCATCACAACAATGTACCTGCTCATATTGTCATCTCGTTAAATCAATTTGGAGCAAATAAAACAGCAGACCTTTCTTTCCCAAGGCACCTTACTCACCTGACGTTGGTCCATGACGTTGTTTCTGCTAATGAAGAGGGACATGAAAGGACAGCAGTTTTACAATGGAGAAGAGATGAAGAAAAAATGAGGGAGGTGCTGTCAGCTATTGAAAAATGATTCCAAGAATGGAATCACAGATTTGACAAATGTATTACATTTAATAGAGAGTATTTTGAAGGCAATAAGGTTGTTTTGTAAAAATAAAATTTAAAAACATAGCTTTAAAAAAATTTTGGTTTGGGGGAGGCAGATACCTACCCCTCATATGTTTACATTTGGGCTAATTGTGGTGGATTATGACAATTGTAAGATGTTAATATAATCAAGGCCAATATGATATGAAAAAGGATAATAATTTATAAATTATTTATAAATTATCAAGGGTTCATGAGCACAGAGGAGTAGAGAAGGAGTGGGAAATGATTAGCTGATGTCAAGGGCTCAAGTAGAAAGCAAATGTCATGAGAATTATGATGGCAGCAGGGGTACAAATATGCTTGACCCAATGTATGTAAGCATGGGTTGTGATAAGCGATATAGGAGCTCACAATAAAATTATCAGCTAGGCCAGGGGTTGGCAAACTCTTGAGGACAAAGAGCCAATCCTGTCCCTCCTAACAACATTAAAATCACTCAGGAGCCTTAAGTATGTTTTTCCAAACAAATGAAATCACCGTGATCTGAAATAATAACCTTCAAATGTTTTCAATGTTACTTGAGAGCTGCATGTTCTCACTGAAAGAGGCACAGTTTTCCCACCACTGATCTAGGCTATCTTTCTCAGACCCAATTTCACTGTCTCCTGATTTATATTAGGGTCATGCTGTATTGCAGAAAGCGTTCATCTCTTTTTCTTTAAGGTCTGTCAGTCAAACTTATCCCAATTCCCAAGGGCATATATCCAATTGGTGTGTTGAAGTATTGAGCCTCAATCCCCCCATCTGTAACAGAATAGAAATGCTCATGGGAGAGTCTGGGCATCTTCTACTCCTCTGCCCATGTCTCACATCATCCAAGGAAGATGTCTCCTCTTGCTCATGGGTTTCCAGAATCAAGTCATCATACTGGGTACCTTAGCTTCTCATCTGATGTCTGGTGAAGCCCTTTCACGCTTTCATCTTTCTCAAGGAGACGCAGCTCCTCTGCTGCCTTTGGTGCTCCTGTGGAAGAGTTCTGGAGGGGCTTCTGACAACCTTGGGCTGTATCAGGGGGTGGCCAGCCTACTGATATACTCACAGCAAGGGTTCAACAGGCAGTTGTGTAGTGATAATTATTATTTATTATAACACCGATATAGAGATTATAAGAGAGAGAGAAAAGAGCATTACAAGTTACATATATATCCTTTCATGATACATGCTCACCTCAGGCTTGCTAGATGGTCCACGTGGGGCAGCCTGGATAGAGATAGGCCGGTATGAAGCAGGCTTGGGAGAGGCAGGCTGAGAGGGAGAGCCTCTATCTTATGTCCCATCCCTAAATACCGTCTGGATCTAAGCAAGGCCCCCAATTATAGGTAAGGACATAAGTCACAGGAAGGGGTTGTGCCTTGTGCACACATTATAGGAAAAGGGGGCTATCAGGGTCCCATGTGGGGAGACAAGACCCCAGACTCCTGGAAGTGGCTAAACAAGAGCCCATTAACTAGAGACCATTAATATCAACATGTGAATCCACCCTTAGGCTTCAAAGGAAGGGAACCATCATTCTAACAGCAGGGGAGTTAGCTCTGTATTGAGACAACACAAAAGCCTTAGATAAACAGTTTGCCTAATATTTGGAGTATAATAATTGTGGAAAAGTTCTGTTTTCACCAGACAATACCTCCCCTTAAATATTAATAAAGCCAAAACTTCAGGCTTATGATAAACATTTTGAATCTAGGCATGGGTTGTAAAGTCCTTTCATGCCCGCTTGCTATTGGTGAAGAATGAGAGCCTTGTGCACACATTATAGGAAAAGGGTCCCATGTGGGGAGATAAGACCCCAGACTCCTGGATGTGGCTAAACAGGTTAGGCTAGAGATCATTAAAATCAGCATGTGAATCCTCCCACAGGCTTCAAAGGAAGAGAACCATCATCCTAACATCAGAGGAGTCAGCTCTGTTGTGAGACAACACAAAAGCCTTAAGTAACTGGGAACTACACGGGATATAGCTGACTTCCATAAAAAATGCTGGTAAACAGTTTGCCAAATATTTGGAGTATAATAGTTGTGGAAAAGTCCTGTCTTCACCTGACAGGGCTGGACTCCTTCCTCGAATATGTGATGCAGTTCTAAACTGTAGGCCCCTGTCAGCTGCAGGATCCTGTGTTGTGACAGTGATCAGAGTAGAGAAATGGTGACTAGCCTCTGGCGTGAAGATATTCCTCAAGTTTCTTGAATTATTTCTAGATTTCTCTTAAAATTGCATATCCAATAAATATGATCAGTCAAAAGCTTAAATACCTACCAAGGCATCTGCATCATGCAACGTTATGGAAGCTCAGGGGCCAAAGACATTAGATACCTAAATAAAGCTATGAAACAATCCAAAAAACAATCTTAAATTTATTTTCCCTCTTTTCGACCAACCAATGTCTGCCTGGGTATTTTTGGCCACAAATAATAATCAGGTGTCAATTAAAGACCGGTGTTTTCCTCTGCAATGATTCAAAAGACTGTCAAAAGGGGATCTTCTGGATTTGGGGGAAAATCACTGGAATCACTAGGCTGCCCAAAGAATACAGCAACGTTCCCCAACACATTTCCAACAGGGTAGGTACAGATGCAAATAATGTTCTCCAAAGCGGTGCAGGACAGAGGCGCACAACTGATTAACTGCTAGTTGAGGTCTCACACTGGGATTTTTCTTATGCATGTTCTGGAGACAGAACCCAATGGCATTGTTGTGGTGAGTCTATGTGTACTTAGTATGTGATGTTAGGACTCTCAAGGAATGACACACCCTCGTTGTTTCTCTCCGAAGTATCTAAGACACTCAGGAGGACTCAGAGCACTGAGTGAACAAACCTTCTTTGTGCGTGCCGGAATGAGTCTAAGTTATTTTCACAGTTGAAGGGCATCCCTATGGGTCCTTTGTGATGGGTAGGTTTGTTATGCCAACATGGCTACAGAAGATTGGTGGGTCTGTTGTGACGGCACGGCCAATGAACACACGGATGAATTGAAGGGCAGAGATGGGAAGGGCTCAGCGAGTCTCGCCCTCTCTCTGGCTTTCGGATCTTAGGACCAGACAGCTGGCTTGTTGTTCTGTGCCTGGACCTCCAAGCAATACTACCTGTGGGATACCTACTTGTGGACTGTGGAGCTGTGACTTGAGGTTCCTTCAAGCCCTACTTTGCCACACTCCTAGGGTATACATCTCTTGAGCTGGGGACTGTTGGACTCTGTCACCTGGCTAACTGTTGGTGACCTGCTCTGCTGTTTGCTGCCTGTGACCAGATAGCCTGAATTGCTCTACAGAGGACTGCTCAGCAGCCCTCAAGACTTGAAGGACTGCCAGTCTTCTAGTTGTCTCACACAAGGGAGTTGCACCGAGCAATTTGTACTGCTTTATAGATAGTTAACTGTTTCTTTCGTATCTTATATACCCTTCTCACTATATAAATATATAAAGAGAATTACTAGTGTCCTGGTTTTATTTCTCTAAGAGAACCCTGCCTGACACAGCCTTGACCATCCTGGGAACTAACCCCTGACACCTCCATTAGGGTTTCCATGAGTGGAAGCATTCAAGTCTCGGTACCCAAGGAAGGGTGTGTCCGTTTAGTCTTCAGAATTCAGGGAAGCCTGAAAACTCACACAGAATCTGCGTGTTGCTGGACATGCGCCTCCCTCTAGCCTTTGATCCTGCTGCATTCCTCCCCTCAGAACTGCAGGATGACAGGGAAAGGGAGAGATGGGAGAGAAAGGCAGAGAGAGTAACCTATTCCAATGTGAAGGAACAGGAGAGAGATGTCCCCGGAGGACCTCCACTCCCTTTAATCATCCCTGGGTCCAGAGTGAAAGTTGAGAGTTGAACATCACCGAAAGCTATTAACAGAAGAAGTCCCAAATGTGCGACTTCTCCCTTCCTGGTAGTCAGTCTCATAAGAAAGATTTCAAGCAGGAGATAGAAAGCACACTCAAGGCTGAGCCCCGGTGGCGTCGTGGCTGTGTGCGGGACTGCGGTCAACTGGGATGAAAGTTCAAATCCAGCAGCAGCTCTGCAGGAGCAAAGCTGGGCCTCCTACTCCCACCACCAGAGGGCAGTGATGCAAAAAAAAAAGAATAAACACTCAAGGAAGGGAGTTTTTGTGGTTGTTGTTGTGGTTGTTGTTTTCAGTGAGAAAGTACTAAGGTACTTGGCACATTCTGAGCACCCAGCCTGCTGGGAGCTGCAGGAGGTTCCTATCCTCGGTTACAAGGTTTCAAGTCTGCCCACTCTGGATATCAGATAAGTACACTGAGTTCCATTGGTATCTTTTCCTATATCTGTTGAGGTATCTGGTAATCTTGTCCAGCTGGTACCAAAACTGCCGATTTCTTTGTTCTGTTAGGGAAATTCTTTTATCATTTCCATGGATGCTTCCTCTTGCCTGGGTGAGCATCTAACCTGCCTAACAATACCACTCATGAAGTACCTCTTTGCAACCTTTCAGACAATATCACTGCAGATTCCACTGGAATTTAGCTGGGAGCGGCATGGGTCTACCCCTTGAACATCAAATCCAGAATGAATGCTAAAAATAGGCTTCTTTATCATGATTATGAAAAATAATTTCGAATGTTTACCCAACCCCCCAAAAAAACCCTCATCTACTATTAATCCAGACACATAGTATATTCGGTCTCCAGGTCCAAAGGAGGGAAGCAAAACTATGCCATCGTCACTCTTTAATTCCATCTCAAAACTACTGAACTGCTCACTGCAGAGCTTGTAGGCTTCTGATAATATTAATAACTGTTCTTTTTGTCTTTGTTTTTTTGGGCATCACTACCCTCTGGTGGTGGGAGTAGGAGGCCAAGCCTTTGCTCCTGTGGAGCCACTGCTAGAATTGAACCTTCATCTCAGTGGGCCACAGTCCTGTGCACAATCACTACACCACCGGGGCTCAGCCCAATAACTCTTCTTAATATTAATCATTAAATGTACTAAGCAATGCATGCTGTCAGTGCAGTCAAACACTCAGCTACTAACCAAAAAATGGGCAGTTCAAGCCCACCCAAAGGCTCCGAAGGAGAAAGGAACAGCAGTCTGCCTCGGTGTAGATTAAAAACCCACCATCGGTCGGCAATGCCAACACGTGGTGACTCAGTATATTCCCCCCTGGGGTGGCTGATGAGTTTGAAGCACTGACCGTGAGGTTAGCAAGCGAACACCTAAACCACAGTATCCCAGGATATCCCAGAACCCTGTTCTGTCATGAAGGTCTCAATGCGTCAGAATCAATCGATGGCAAGGAGGAGGGCACTTTGCGAAGGACCCTGTCCGTGTTAACTCATGTAATGTCCAAAGCGAACCTTCCTTCTCAAAAGGAGTACATTCACTTTACGATTAAGAAAAGTGCCATCAGTGATACTAAGTACATGCCGAAGGGAGCGCCAAGAGAAATCTCGATGTCGAGAATCCAAGGTTGACTGACCCTTGACGACTCCCAGGTACTCTCAGACTGCTCAGCACAAGGCAGACAGGTCAAACCCACTGCCCACTCGGAGGGAGAAAGATGAAACTGTCTGTTCCCACAAAGATTTACAGCCTCAAAAAAAAAACCCCTCTATAAGGTTGATATGGTTCTGAGTCAACTCCATGGCATCGGTCAGTATAGGATTCCTCGCTGTGAATGTACCACTTAGAGGGTTGATGTCCCACAGGCTACCAACGTACCCTCAGATGAGTGCATGTTCTTCCTGTCTCAAGACCAAGGCCCCACAAAGAGCGACTGGGAGTCGGGAAAGAGGTTGGCCACGGAGACTCTGAGCAAAAGCACCACATTTCTTCCCGTGTTCAAACCTGTGCATGTCTAGCCTCTAACTTGGGAGCCCTGCTGGCATAGGGATTCTGTGTTGGCCTGCGACCAGCAAGGTCAGCAGTTTGAAAACACCAGCTGCTCCACAAGAGAAAGGTGAGGCTTTCTACTCCCGTAAAGAGTTACAGCCCCAGAAACCCCTAGGCACGGAGTCTCCCTGTCCCACAGGGTCACGATGAGTGGGAAGGGGGCTGAGGGTGGGGTTTTCTGAGCCTCTAACTTGAGGGTGAGTAAGAAAATCAGTGACTGCTTTCTTTACCTCAGGGACTCTACTACTCCTTGGGCCAGTGCCAACTTACAGTCAATGGCAATGCTTGAAAAGAACAAATAGGGCTGCGTCCCGATGGCGTAGTGGTTGAGTGCGGGACTGCAGCCCCCTGACTTGGTGGTTCAAATCCAGCAGCAGTTCTACAGGAGCAAGGCTGGGCCTCCTACTCCCACGAGGGCCATGATGCCCCACAAAAAAAAAGAAAAGAAAAGAAAAGAACTAATATTTGAAAATAAAATATGCCAACAAAGTTAAGAAAAAATCTTCAGCAAGACTCGATGGCAGTGAGTTTGGCTTAGATTTCTAAGGACAGAAGATACAGAAGAGCAGTGGAAACGTATTGGGAAATTTTAAAAAATAAACACTCTCACACATGCCCTGACACCTAGAAAAGAAGAGTAACTGGTCACTTTAAGAAGTCGGTTTTATTTGAATTTATTTTTCAAATAGATGCACCACCACAGAGGAGAAGTTGTCAGAGTCAAACTTCTCTGAGCCCTAGCTCCTGAGAGGGGGAAAAAAAAAAAAAAGGCATGTGTTTCTATTTGTGTGTCACCACACTGACATCTAGTGGCTAACTTCTGAAACTGTATCCTCAGGGAGGGAGAAAAATGGACAAATTCTTTTGGAACCCTCTCCCACCCATTGTCTGTGAGATTATAATATGGTATCTTCTCTGAGGAAAACAATTTGTTAGTTCCTCAAAAAGTTATCATAGAATAACCAAATGACTCAGTGATCCTGATCCGAGGTATAAACTATAAAAGACTGGGAGCCGGTACTTCTAGCCTGTGTTCATTGTAACACTATTGACAATAGCCAAAGGATGAAAACCACTTAAATGCTCAAGTTAGGAACGGATAACAAAATGAACTAGCACACATCATAAAAAGAAATTATGTCTTACTACATGTCTTTAAATGGATGAACCTCGAAAACATTGTGCTGAATGAAATCAATCAAACAAAATAAACACATAGTATATGCCCCCTTATATTAAAGGCCTTGAATAAAAAATTATATAGAGGTCAAAATGTATCAGTCATTCCAAAAAGTATGTACGAGGGAGGGAGAAAGAAGAATAACGTGCTTAGGATACATTTGAAGCTGATAGTAATTAATAACACCGAACTGTACATGAGAAGATTGTTGACTAGTCAATTTTCCAGGAGTTTCGTGACATGTCTGTGGTAGTTCTATAATCTGTTGTCAATTTGCGATTTAAGGGTGAAGGGGTGGCATCTACCCTGTCAATCAGGTCAGAGCTTGATCAAGGCACTAAGGAGGTAAATAGCTCACTGGAGGCGGGTCACTTGCTCCCTCCCTGTGAGACGTTTCTGAGGAGAAGTCACATGAAGCTACCCTGATGCAGCCAGAGCGGTGGGAGCTGGAGGAGTCACATGGAAAGTCCTGCCAGCACTGAGACTCTTCTACCGCCACTGGATCCATAAGACTTACCACCTACTGTCCTATGATCTTCCTGCATTTGGCACCATTGTATGTGTTTCATGAAGCTAAAAAGGAATCTTTTGAAATCATTTTATTGCAGGTTCATACAACTCATTGTAATTCATACATACCTTCATTATGTCAAACACATTTGTACATTTGGTGCCATCATCATTTTCAAAACATTTGCTTTCTACTTGAGCCCTTGGTATCAGTTCCTCATTTTTCTCTTCCCTCCTCCACCCGCTATCCCTCATGAACCCTTGATAATTTATAAATTATTGTTATTTATTCATGTATTACACTGACCAATGTCTCTCTTCACCCACTTTTCTATTGTCCATCCCCCAGGGAGGGGGATCATTGTGATTGCTTCCTGATTTCTCCCCCCACTTTTCCCTTACCCTTCTAGTATCACTATTCTCATTATTGGTCCTGAGGGGTTTATCTTTCCTGAATCCCCTGTATTTCCAGCTCTTATCTGTACCAATGTATGTGCCCTGGACTAGCCAGATTTGTAAGGCAGAATTGGCATCATGATAGTGAGGGGGAGGAAGCATTAGAGAACTAGAGGAAACTTGTATGTTTCATCGGTGATATACTGTCCCCTAACTGGCTCCTCTCCTCCCTGTGACCCTTCTGTAAAGGAATGTCCAGTTGCCTACAGATGAGCTTTAGGTCTCCTCTCTAAACTCCACCTCATTCACAATGCAATGATATCTTGTTCTTTGATGCCTGATACCTGATCCCAACAACATATTGATATCACACAGCCTGGTATGCTTCTTCCAGATGGGCTTTGTTGCTTCTCAGCTAGATAACTGCTTGTGTATCTTCAAGCCTATAAGACCCCAGATACTTTATCTTTTGATAGCCGGACACCATCATCTTTCTTCACATTTACTTATGCACCTGCTTTGTCTTCAGCGATCATGTCAGGAAGGTGAGCATCATGGAATAACAGTTTAGAATACAGTGCTCTTGCGTTGAGGAATTACTTGGGTAGAGGCCCAATGTCCATTTGCTACCTTAATACTAAACCTATAAATATATGCACATAGATCTATTTCCCTATCCTAATATATAACTATATGTATTTCTATATACATATGTACATGCCTATATTTATACCTCTATAAATGCCCTTTGCCTTCTAATTTTTCCTATATTTCCTTTTATTTTCCTATTGTGTCATTATCATGTTCTGCCTTCCTTTGAGTTCCAGTAACTCCTCATGGTTACATTGCCTTTCATCAAGCCCTGCCAGCAAAGCCCAGTGATTTTTTAACTATGAAGAACTAAAGTTCAAATCTATAAGGAATCCGTTTATATCATGGATGTGCGCATACACACCCACATGTGTGTGTGTTGGTGTGGAAGTCCTATGCAATTTCTAAAGCATTAGTTCAAAAGTGGCACTCAATCAGTTAAATTGCAGTCCCAGTGAAGAGTTTCTCATTTCAGTCTCGTGTACTTGGAACCAAATCATCACTCTCCCTCATGGCATCTTTCCAACATTAATTAAATCAAGATCTCACAGATGATCTGATACTATGTCATTGGGTGAGGGGTGTGGGGATGAACAATGTAAAAAAGTCCATGCCTTTATAGGGCTGACATATCTCACCCTTCAGCAGCCATCTCTATATCACTCATCTAGGGAATCATCTTTTGTTGTGGTCGTTGAAACATTCGCTGAAATCCCCATGCCACACTGGCAGGAAAGCAGACTCTTTGGAGAGACATCTCCCACTCTTACTTGCAGATGATCCTTGTCTGGATTAAATGTACTGTATTTGCCTTTTCTTATTATATCCTCCCTCTGCTGAATTATCTCTAGTTCCGGGTACCTGCAGCTCTCACTCACTCACTGTTTCAAAAGATCAGAAAACACACCTCCTTATGAACAGAAGCCTATCTGACTTGCTCCCCATTCATTTCCCAGCTGCAAAGCAACAATCTGGCAGATAGTCATCACAAGCCCTCTTGTTTCTTCATTCTCAGCAATCCAATCATTGCTCTGTTCTCCTCTCTCCTTCCAGACCGTGCTGTGGGCCTCATATTTTCACACTTGGTGGCTCTTCAAAATGATTTATTGAAACAAGAGATACTTCCATATGAGCAATCTCATCATGGGAGTTTTCTCTCTAGTCCTTGTACGATGAGTTTCAAGCCTGTCTAAATAGAATGGGCTGACACATATCAGAAATTAAATTGTACTTCTTCGAAGCAAGAAGCTGTCAGTTACACACTGTATTATAAGAGACAGAAAGTCACCCTGGAGTCGATCTGGAAAATCCCACTGCAGAAAACACGGCTCCCACCCCTCACAGCAATCAAAACCTGGGGCACGAATCATAGAAGATGGATGGCTTCAGAGCCTGCGTTCTCTCCGGATAAAAGCAGGGGAATGCAAGGAAGCTTGAACCACCAGCTCTCTGTGTTTGGGTTTCCAAATCAGTTGTTCTCTTTGCTGGCATGAATTAAGAAGGAAGGGGAAAATGAAACCGCGGTGATGTAGGTTGGAACTTCATTCATTTTTCAGTGATATGAGTGATTTATCTGCTGAGGAATAGCTTTTCAACCCCAAAACAATGTTTTCACAATTTAATGAGCAGCTCACAATGCAAACACTATAGCCACAATTAGGTTTAATGTGCATTAACACTCTTCAGAATGCTGTATTGTGCTCATAAAGAACTTGTACACAATCAAGAGGTCGTCGTTCTAACAGAACAAGGGGGTACTGCATAGTGTAAAATAAGAGAAGATGTGATTCGGGGTTGTATACTAAGCAAATAATCAGAGAAACTGGATTATATGAAGAATTCAGCATCAAGACTCGAGGAAGGCTTATTTAACAACCTGCAATATGCAGATGACACAACTGGCTTGATGAAAGTGAAGAGGAATTAAAGTGTTGTTGAGGAAGAGGAAGGACAGTAGTCTTCGGTCTCATGACCTTCCCTGTCCATGAAAAGATACAAATAGAGGAAGAAGAGTGGTAGGTAACCCCATGGGGATGGCAGGACCAAGCTGTGTTTGGTTCTGTTGTCACTCAGAGTCAATGGCACTCTCTTACATTCTTAAGGAGTCACCAGACTGTAACTTATAGGTAAAATACATCCTGGCACCTGTTTTTTTCCTAAATAGAAGGTTTTTTTGTTTTTTGTTTTTTAAGGATAGCGTATTGGTAACCTGCGGCTTTTGCACTGCATTTACAGGGTCAGGTCACTGTTGCAGAGACAATATGTCTCCTCTGTCTTTTCCAAGAAAAAGTTCCTGACCTATTTTGTACTCTTAATTTCTGGTACTTTTGTCATGTGCTCTGACTGAGCCTGCTGTCAATCCCACCAACACCACCAATAACCACTTCTCTCACCCTCTGTTCTCCTTTGCCTCAATAAAACCTCCATTTTCTATTTTAACTAAAAGTTGACAAACTGCACCGCATAATTCTTTCATGATAAGTTTTATGATGCAGAACTTAGTCTTCCTGCTTTTATAAAGAATACCTTAGTAAAGAATTAAAATGTTCTTGGAATGATGTCTGAAGGTCATTAATATGTTTACGGTTCTACCAGCCCTGTTTTTGTCTTCTCGACCTCTCTCCCACACTCTGAAGAAAGGAAGAATATTGTAGACAGGCAATCGGAGCTGACCATACCTTGTGGGATCCATTTCTGAAAGGCTGTTATGTCCATCTATACTCTGGGGGAAGGATAAGAGCAAGAGCATACATCTGCCATAAACACTTTTATATATAAATACTTAAATATAATTATACCCATGCATCTTCTTTGGAAGACTTCTCTCACCTCTAGATATATTCCTTTAACATATGAGAAAAGATTTTAGTGTGGACATTCACATATTATATTATTTTCATAACCTCTGATAAAATTGTCTATCACTCAAGTCTACATAATTTATTAAAATATTTAAGCTACTGAATAGACAGTGCATTCAGCACACTTTAATACAGTTTTGTGGTAAAATTAGGCTGATATTCAGGTCGGCTTATACCCAGCATATACAGTATGTTATATAATTTGTTCTTCTCAATTATATGTGTTACTTTTTGAAAAAGATCATTGCTTACTACAGAAACATTTAAACACAGATAACAAAAAAATAAAATTGAAACTCATGACCCAGGGATAATAACCATAAAAATATATGTCCATAGTCTCTTCTCTGCACAAACACACAGGACAATATATAGGTACTCAAGAAGACAGGCATGTGCAAACACACATGCGCATACACACACACACACACAAAAAACAGACCAACCAATTGCTGTGGAGACAATTCCAATTCACTGTGACATCAAGTGTATCAGAATAGAACAGTGGTCCATTGGGTTTTCAATGGTTCTATAAGGTTTTTATAAAGTAGGTCCCCAAGTCTTTCTTCTGAAACACCAAAGGCTAGACTCCTAAAACCCAATCTTTTAGTTAATAGCTGAATATGTTTGCTGTTTACACCACTGACACACACACCCACACACACACACATATCATCATCATCATCATGTGCACTGTTTTAGACACTAACTAACGCTCTTTCCATGTCAGCATATGTTCTTCTGTAATATTATATACATTGGCTATTTAATGTTTGATAAGAAACCTGATGGTGTAGTACATTATTGTTGGGTTGCTAAGCACAAAAGTTGCTATGGTCAAAAGTTCAAAGCCACGAGCCCATTGCTCAAGAAAAAGATGAGATTTTGTACTTCTGTAAAGAGTTACAGTCTCAGAAACCCCCAATGACAATACCCTACGAGTCAAAATGGACGGGTTGACATTGACTTTGGGATTGTGTTTTGCTTTTGAGGGATTTGTTGCATAGTTAGACCATAAATCTAATAAATAGCTTTATAGGTGTTGATTTACATTTAAAGCTATAATTAGCATCACCTCAATAAGAATTTTTGGCGGGCTGAGCCCTGCTGGCATAAGTGGTTGAGTGCGAGACTGCGGGACTGTGGCCCGCAGGCTTGGTGGTTCAAATCCAGCAGCAGCTCTCAGGAGCAGCACTGGGTAGCACCCACGACCACCCAGAGACAGTGATGCCCACAAAAAAAAAATTGGCACCCTCCATAACTATTAAACCATATATGGAGTAGTGGAACCTCCAGAGCAGTGGTTCTCAACCTGTGGGCTGTGAACCCTTTGGGGGTCAAATGACCCTTTCACAGGGGTCACCTAAGACCATCATAAAACACATATTTCTGATGGTCTTAGGAACAGAGATGCCGCTCTGTCCATCTCCATGCAGGTCCACCCACTCGTCCACATATAAATAACCGACCTGGTTAAATCATCATGCCAACCCCATCACATACACCCAATACAAATACAGGTGTATGTGGCAGTGTTGGCGCCACAATGTACTTATGCAGACCAGTCACACATGTGTAGACAGCAGCTCCTGTGTAGAAAGCAGCAGTGTTGAGGGAAAATAACACTTCATGAGTTGTAATTGCTGGGTAAATACTCTAATCAATGCTTTGATCACTAGATTTTAAATATGTTCACTTTGTAACAATTAAATTGCATCCTGCATGTCAGATATTTACATTATGATTCATAACAGTAGCAAAATTATGGTTATAAAGTAGCAATAAGCATAATCGTATGGTTGAGGGTCACCAGCACATGAGGAACTGTCTGAAAGGGTGGCGGCTTTCAGAAGGCTGGGAACCCCTGGGCTAGAGGGTTTCCCGGGCAGTACATCTTGAGGAGGGCAGACCGCCACATCTCTTTCCTGTGGAACAGCTAGTGCGTGCAAATCACCAACTCTCAGCCAGAATGGTTGAGGACATTGCTCTAGTTTAATGAAAATAACATATGGGTTACCTATGTTTCCAATCATGCAATCCCGAGCCCTGTACATTGTTTTCATAAGCATTCTAGGGTGTGTATTATATGAACTGGAGTGTTATTGGTGAAGATATAGTAATGATCTCTGTTGTGAAATTATGGTGGATATGATTATATTTTTTATTATTTAATTGCATTTCCTTTGTTTCTGACAATAAGTTGGTTAAGCTATATAGGATATTTTGGATATTCCATCCATAGAATGGTAGAGAGATAGATGTGAAAAGTCATAGGTTTATGAAACAATAATATTTTATTTGATAGAATTACTAAAACAATTAACTGAAAGTATTCACTTTAGTACTATTCAGCTATTTAAAAATAAATGGCCTGTTCTGTGTATATGTTTTAAAGTTTTACAGTCATATAGCAAAACCTGCTATTTTTAACCTGTCGGTGCCTTTTTCTGAAACCGACATGAGACAATTTTCCTTTCTACCAATAAATTTAATTTTCCAAATATACTCTTGAGTGTTTCCTGTCTTATTTCATTACCAGAAGTAACAACCTACTTCTGCCACCTCTCAAATGACAATTTTCATTACAGAGATAAGAAAAGACATTACATTTTGAAACTCAACATCTCAGGTATAACTCCTTGGTGAATATTTCCATCGGTTTCTCTCATTTTCCTGCTCAACATTAATCAACTCTTTCCCTATAAATATGCTATGTTTAATTTAGAGATAACATTTAAAGTTAATCAACTGCCTGCATCATTATTTTGCTTTCAAAATGTATGCATACACATATACACACACTAGGGAACACTAACATTAAAGCTCTAAGTGTATTTCTTTTTTAAAAAAAATCATTTTAATGGGGGCTTTTACTACTCTTATCACAATCCATACACAAATCCATTGTTTGTTAAGCATATCTGTACATCCACTGCCCTCATTATTCTCATAACATTTCTTCCTATCTAAGTCCTTAGCATCAGCATCTTATTTTTCCCTCCCTCCATACTCCACCATACCTCATAAACAATATTTAATTTATAAAATATTATTACTTTGTCATATCTTACACTGTCTAAAGTCTCCATTCACCCACTTCCCTGTTGTCCATACCCCAAGGAGGAGGTTATATGTAGAGCCCTATAATCAGTTCCTGTACTTCTTAACGAATTTACAGCAATAATTCATTAATTTAGAGCTCTTTGATACAGAAGAAGCCAAATAGTAAAGCCAGTCCCACAGACACTTAAAGCAGCCTATAAAAATAATCACACCAAAAAGGGATTTTCTTAGTAAAGTTTGAAGAAGGCAAGGAAACACACAAGAAAGTTATTTAAACTAATAGACTTAGCCAAAGTTGTAATGTAGAAGATCAACACACAACAATCAACTATATTTCTCTACATTAACAATGAGGACTGGGCTGAGCCCCGATGGCATAGTGGTTGTGTGTGGGACTGCAGCCCACAGGGTTGACAGTTCAAATCCAGCAGCAGCTCTGTAGGAGCAAGGCTGGGCTTCCTACTTCCACCAGGGCAGTGATACCACACACACACAAAAAAAAACCGATAAGGACTCTGAAAAGGAAATCAAGAAACCAATACAATTTATAATAACCCTCAAAATAATAAAATACCTAGAAAAACTTACCCTAGTACATAAAATACTGATACAAGGAAAAGCATAAAACTCTACAATAATAAAAGGGAACTACATAAACGGAAAATATTCTGAGTTCATGACTCAGCATTGTGAAAATGTCAATTCTACCAAAATGTACAAATATGCTTGACACAACGGATGGGTATATGGATTGTGAAAAGAGTTGTACCAGGCCCCAATAAAATGATCTGGGATACTTTATTCTCTCTGATATTAATATTACCTTTTAATAACTTGGACACTCAGTTTCTTGATATGATTTTCTATAATTCAGAGTCCAAGGTAAGTGCTTACATTCAGATAGTTTATTTGATAGATCAGTCCCAGAAATAACACCAAGGAAGCATGATGAGTGATGTAGGTTTAGGATTAAGTTATGGATTAAGTTTGATTGTAAGTATTCTATTAGCTGCCATAGTAAGCAATGGAGATTCCATTTCACTGGCGACCCTCTCAGAAACTGTGTTAGGGTTCTCTAGAGAAACAAAACCAGGACATATATGATTTTATATATTATATATGATAGGTTTTTATATTTATATGATAGGTTTTATATATTATATATTATATTTATACATAGTATATAGGTATTGTATTGTATATTATATCTTATATTATCTATATGATTATATATGATAGGTTTATATAGAGAGAAGGAATATAACAGCTAATTAATCTACACAGCAACACAGAAAGCTCAGTTCAACTCACTTTCATGGAACATGTAATATACTGAAGATACTTCAACTCGTGCAAATTGCTGGTCCAAAGTCAAGGAAACAGAGAGTGGGATTTGCCCACAGGTAAGACAAGCAGAGTCAGTCACAGGCAACAGGTGGCATGATGGGGCAGCAACAGTCAGTAGCTCTGGAGCCAGTGAAGCATGTTCTGATGGAGCCTCAAATTCCAGCAATGCATGCACGGTCACACAATCCACCAGCAGCAGCGAAGCAGGTCTCAATAGAGCCTCAAGCTCTAGCAATACATGGCATGTCAACACGATCTATGGGTTGGCTTAGCCCACAGGCAGTGCAGCACATGGTTGAAGCAAAGGACTATTTCAAGCAGCACCCTCTTTCAAAGAGAAAGAGGAAAAGGTTTACAGAAAAGGAAATGATTTACAGAATCATTTATCTTGGTCACCGGCCAATCAAGCTTCAACCTGATTAAATTCCACCTACATATTCCTATGGGAGCACAATAAAGGGATCACAGGAACCATGTGAAATGAACCTCAAAACTTCCCTTCCAAAGGAAGGAAAGCTGAAACATTATCCATCAACCCTTGTTTCCAACTGACTTAGATTTGTTGCCAAATATACAAACTCCTCCAGACTTTTATAGACTTAGGGAGCTACTGGGATTACAGAAAATGAATTAAAGCATACAGAGACAAACAGAACCTATGGTAAAAAAAATAGTAGGGAAAAAGACAAGGATTAAAGATGAGCCACAGAGTTAAGACCCAGGGCATATCTATCAACCTTTATAGCAATAACCTTGTTTACTACCTGTGATTGGTTTGTTTGATCTTCCTTGCAGAGAACAGACAGTTTCTATGCAAATACAGTGCATAAAACTCTGTTTGAAATTGGTTAATTACTATGTAAATTATGTGACTATGACCTATTAAGAATTGGTCAGTCCACTACACTGAGGCAAAACACTAAACGAGTGTAACAGAACTAACATTCCATGATGCTCACGTCCCCCACATGATTACTGAAGACAAAGTGGGTGCATAAGTAAAAGTGGTGAAGAAGGCTGATGGTGATATAGCATCTGGAGTCTTAAAGACTTGAGATGATAAACCAGCAGCCATCTAGCTGAGAAGTAACCAAGCCCACATGAAAGAAACACACCAGCCTGTGTGTTAACAAGGTGCTGAAGATATCAGCTATCAGGCATCAAAGAACAAAAATTACATCATTGTGTGCTCACTTTCCCAATATGATTGCTGAAGACAAACAGGTGCATAATCAAATGTGGTGAAGAAAGCTGATGGTGCCAGCTATCAAAAGATATAGTATCTGGGGACTTAAAGGCTTGAAAGTGAACAAGTGACAATCTAGCTGAGAA